>JZSA01000325.1:0-122831 GCA_000956155.1 Cotesia vestalis | reverse complement strand
GCGTAGGTCGGGTAAGCGAAGCGCCACCCGACACAATCACCGCTACTTGCTCAGGTCCACCTGATAAATCGCGAACCCGATATCATCGGTCGCCACCTTTTTCATCGGATACTGCGCCTTGTCCTTGATAAACGTGGCCGCCTTATCAGACGGAGAGGTTTCAAAGCGGATATCCAGCGGCGTATCGCTGTGGATCGGGGCCAGACGCCAGTTGTTGTCGACCGCCGGATGAATTGCGCCCGTTTTCTTCGATTCTGCGCCGATCCACGCCGCCAGCACCGAGCGGTTCTCGTCCGGTGAGGCAAAGGCGATGTGGTCGTCACCCGTGCCGGCAAACTTCCCGCCGTAGGCGCGATAGTTATTGGTCACGACGAGGAAGGTCGCATTCGGATCGATAGCCTTGCCGTTGAAGGTCAGGTTCTTGATGCGCTCCGCCTGCGGATGAATGGCCTGGCACTCGCCGTCATATTTTGCGGGCTGGGTGACATCAATCTGGTATTTCACGCCGTCGATCACGTCAAAATTGTAGGTGCGGAACCCGTCCCAGTTGATCAGCGACTGCGGCTTACTGCTGTTCGGGTCAATCTGGTTAAACTGCCCGGCGGAGCACTCCAGCCACTCCTTCACCTCGCTGCCCGTCGCTTTCACCACGACCAGCGTGTTCGGGTAGAGATAAAGATCGGCGGCGTTACGGAAGGTGAGCTGGCCTTTTTCAACCTCAACGTAGCTGGCCGGATCGTTCTTGCGCCCGCCCACCTTGAACGGCGCGGCAGCGGAGAGCACCGGCAGTTTTGCCAGGTCCGGATCGCCCTGAATATAGTGTTCGGCGTAGGCTTTCTGCGCCATGTTAACCACCTGAACGGTCGGGTCGTCCTGCACCAGCGCCAGGAAGCTGTACATGTTATCGGCTGATTTACCAATCGGCTTGCTGACGAATTCACGCGTGGCGTCATGGTCATCCTTCAGCACCTCGACCAGTTTTTTATCCTCACCCGCCAGCGATTTTTTGGCAGCTGCGTCGTAGATCGGGCGCGCTTCGGCTTTCGACTGAATCACCTTCCAGCTGCCGCTGTCGTTATTAAGAACCAGATCCACCACGCCAAGATGGTCTCCCCACATGCCCGGCATCACCGACGGCACGCCGTTGAGCGTCCCCTTGTCGATATCCGCGCCTTTGATACTGGCGAAATCTTTCCCCGGGAAGACCGCGTGGGCGTGACCAAACAGAATCGCATCCACGCCTTTCACTTCACTCAGGTAGTAGACCGAGTTTTCCGCCATGACCTGATACGGATCGGCTGACAGGCCAGAGTGGGCGACAACGACCACCACATCGGCCCCTTTCTCGCGCATTTCCGGTACGTATTTGCGCGCGGTCTCGGTGATGTCGTTCACCGTCACCTTCCCGTCGAGGTTCGCTTTATCCCACGTCATGATTTGCGGCGGGACAAAACCGATATAGCCAATTTTCAGCGTCTGGGTGTTACCGTATTTATCGACCACCTGGGTCTCTTTAATCAGGTAAGGGGTGAACAGGGGCTTTTGGGTCTTAACGTCGATGATATTGGCGTTAACGTACGGGAATTTCGCGCCAGCGAGCGCATCGTGAAGGTACGTCAGGCCGTAGTTGAACTCGTGGTTGCCGAGGTTACCGACGGTATAATCCAGGGTGTTCATCGCTTTATAGACCGGGTGGATCTCCCCTTTTTTTATCCCTTTCGCCGCCATGTAATCCCCGAGCGGACTGCCCTGGATCACATCTCCGTTATCGACCAGCACGCTGTTTTTCACTTCGTCCCGGGCGGCGTTGATCAAACTTGCGGTGCGTACCAGTCCAAATTTTTCAGTAGGCGTATCTTTGTAGTAATCGAAGTCCATCATGTTGCTGTGCAGGTCGGTCGTTTCCAGGATCCGAAGATCCACCGTCGCCGCCTGTACGCTTGCTGCAATCAGCGTTGCCAGAAGGGTTGCGCTAAACTTAATCATCACAGGAGTCCTTTTTTCGATCCAGGCCACAAAAGAATATGTATCTATAGTGCGTTGCTTACAGAAGTGTGAATCCTGCCAGAAATGAGGATGATTTAACCGGGATTGCTTCACAGATAGCGGAATTGTTCACATTACGATATAACTAAAACAATAAGTTATGCCCACTGCGTTAACGAAGAGGTGGAGAATGTTAGATAAAATTTGTCAGCTCGCACGGGATGCGGGTGATGCCATCATGCAGGTTTACGATGGTACAACGCCGATGGATGTGGTCAGCAAAGCGGACGACTCCCCGGTGACGGCGGCGGATATCGCGGCGCATGGCATTATTCTGAAAGGCCTGCAGGCGCTAACGCCTGATATCCCCGTGTTATCAGAAGAAGCCCCGCAAAGCTGGAATGAGCGCCAGCACTGGCAGCGTTACTGGCTGGTGGACCCGCTGGACGGCACCAAAGAGTTTATTAAGCGTAACGGGGAATTCACGGTCAATATCGCCCTGATTGAAAAAGGCAAAGCGGTGCTGGGGGTGGTCTACGCGCCGGTCATGAACGTGATGTACAGCGCGGCAGAAGGTAAGGCCTGGAAAGAGGAGTGCGGCGTGCGCAAGCAGATCCAGGTCCGCGATGCGCGTCCGCCGCTGGTGGTCATCAGCCGTTCGCACAGCGACAGCGAGCTGCAGGAATATCTGCAACAGCTGGGTGAGCACCAGACCACCTCGATTGGCTCTTCGCTGAAGTTCTGCCTGGTGGCAGAAGGGCAGGCGCAGCTTTATCCGCGTTTCGGGCCAACCAACGTCTGGGACACGGCGGCAGGCCACGCGGTTGCCGCGGCGGCCGGGGCACATGTCCACGACTGGCAGGGCAAGCCGCTGGACTACACCCCGCGCGAGTCTTTCCTCAATCCCGGCTTTCGCGTTTCGCTGTACTAATCCAGCAGCTTATGCAGCAGGGCGACGACCTGCTGCACCTCATCCTGCGTCAGCGCCCCGTCTTTCACCCACTGCACGCGGCCCTCTTTATCCAGCACCATAATCGCCGAGCTTTCTTCATCCAGCGCCCAGGCCTTACGCGTCACACCGTTGCTGTCGACGATAAACTGCGACCAGGGGTAGAGCTTTTTATTGCTCTCAAGGCTTGAGCGCACAAACATCCCGGAGCCGGGAATGGCATCGTCGGTGTTCACAATCGTGGTGGTCTGGTAGCGGTCATGCGGCAGTTTTGCGGTCTTGATCGCTTCCACCAGGGTTGCGTTTTTCTCTTTTGCCGATGTACGGCCAGCAATATGTTGTACAACTCTCACTTTCCCTGCGAGCTGCGCGCTATTCCAGGGTTTGTAGCTAAACTTATCATTGTCGAGAATCAATTCTCCCCGGTCTGCAATACCGACTGGCGGTACGCGTTGTCCTTTTTCAATGTTGTGCGCGCAAGCCCACAGGGGCAGAAGCAGGCATGCTGCTCCCAGGATGCTACGTAGGGTCATGGTGTTTCCTTATTATTTGCAGGTGATCCGACCACTTGGTCATGCACTTTTAATCATAAGTGCGATCAATGAGGTTTTCCCGCAATCCCGATGCCAGTTTGCGGGTGAACGCACATATCCATGAAAAAACGACGGCTTATACTGCGCTCAGTCACGGTTTGCATAGATTATTCTGATTAATTGTAATCATACGGTAAATAAACTTATGCACACTGGGTAACAACGAGGTTCTGGTCTATAGTCATTGGGCAATAAAATTTGCGCTCCGGACAGTCGGGCCGATTGTGGCGCCGCAAGAGCGTATGATTCGCAGGAGAGACAAGAATGAAAATTTTCCAACGCTACAACCCGCTTCAGGTGGCGAAGTACGTGAAGATCCTGTTCCGTGGACGGTTGTACATCAAGGATGTTGGCGCTTTTGAGTTCGATAAGGGCAAAATCCTTATCCCAAAAGTGAAGGACAAACAGCATTTTTCTGTGATGTCCGAAGTCAACCGTCAGGTTATGCGTCTGCAAACTGAGATGGCTTAACCAACGTGCTATGCAGTAGTAAATAAGCAGTAGTAGATAAAAAGACGGCTCCCGATGGGAGCCGTTGATGTTTGTGGGGACAGGCACGTTATGCCGAGACCTTCTCTTCCGCATCCGGCAGCTTTGGCACCAGCACGGTCGGTTTGTTGTCAATGCGCGTCACCAGTAGCTGGTCGATGCGGTAGTTATCAATATCTACCACTTCAAACTTAAACCCGGAGAACTTCACCGAGTCGGTGCGTTTCGGGATTTTGCGCAGCATGAACATCATAAAGCCGCCGATGGTTTCGTAATTGCCGGACTGCGGGAACTCGTCGATATCCAGAACGCGCATCACGTCTTCAATTGGCGTACCGCCGTCAATCAGCCATGAGTTGTCATCACGCTGAACGATTTGCTCTTCCAGCCCCTGGCCGACCAGGTCGCCCATCAGCGTGGTCATTACGTCGTTGAGGGTGATAATGCCCACCACCAGCGCGTATTCGTTCATGATCACCGCGAAGTCTTCCCCGGCGGATTTAAAACTTTCCAGCGCTTCAGAGAGCGTCAGGGTGTCCGGCACAATCAGGGTATTGCGGATCTGCACGCCGCTGTTGAGCGCCAGGCTCTGATTCGCCAGCACGCGGTTCAGCAGGTCTTTGGAGTCGACGTAACCGATGATGTGGTCAATGTCTTCATTACAAACCAGGAACTTAGAGTGCGGATGTTCTGCGACTTTTTGCTTCAGGCTCTGTTCGTCTTCGTGAAGATCGAACCAAATCACGTTTTCACGCCCGGTCATGGACGACGGCACGGTACGGGATTCAAGTTCAAATACGTTCTCGATAAGCTCGTGCTCCTGTTTGCGCAGCACGCCCGCCAGGGCTCCCGCTTCGAAGACCGCGTAGATATCGTCAGAGGTGATGTCGTCTTTACGTACCATCGGGATTTTGAACAGGCGGAAGATGCTATTAGCCAGACCGTTGAAGAACCAGACCAGCGGGCGGAACAGGAACAGGCAGAAGCGCATCGGGTTGATGATACGCAAAGCCACGGCTTCAGGCGCAATCATACCGATGCGTTTCGGGGTTAAATCCGCAAACAAAATGAACAGGCCCGTCACCAGCGAGAAGGAGAGGATGAAGCTCAACTGCTCGGAGAGTTCCGGTGAAAAGTAGCGTGAGAACAGGCCGTGGAATACCGGCGAGAACGCCGCATCGCCCACGATACCGCCCAGAATGGCGACCGCGTTCAGGCCAATCTGCACCACGGTAAAGAACATGCCGGGGTTTTCCTGCATCTTCAGAATGCGTGATGCATTGATGTTGCCCTCGTCGGCAAGCAGCTTGAGTTTGATTTTACGGGAGGCGGCCAGCGAGATCTCGGATATCGAGAAAAATGCACTGACCGCGATAAGACAAAGTATTACTAAAATACTGTTTAACATAGTTTATCCGGCTTCAGCCAGATCCTCGGAAGGGAAGTTGATTACGTTTGTGTGAAGACACATAGAACACGGCTCGTAGCGTTGAGCCGATTATTTCAGCGGTAGTATAGCGTAAAGACCTGTAAATCTGCCAGAGGTCACGGTTTCGTCACGGCAGCTGTGGCAGGAGCCGGGCCATTGGCGGCCCGGCAGTCTACCCTGAGCGCCTATTTTGCGCCTGACAGGCTAACGTTTCCTGTCGTGCGACGCGTGGCATCGCCTCCCCACACTTCGTCATACTCATAGCCCGTAAGCTGCTTGATGACGACGCGGGTAGTGTCGTCGCAGTCGCGGTAATCACCGCCAAGCTTGCGGCGGGCAATCTCCCTGAGCAGCGTTTTGTGGGTTTCCCGGGTGAGCTTGAACCGGTAGGTGGTGAAGAAACTCACCGCCAGCAGCGCCGCCGTGGCGAAGATCATCAGCCCGATGATGGCGTTCAGCGCGCTTTCCGGCTGCGCGCCGCTGCCTTTCACGAAACCAGACTCCTGCAACACCAGGCCGATAATCATGATGGCAATCGCCACGGTACTTTTGCGCGTCAGCACCATCACGCCTGCAAAAATTCCTTCGCGGCGCTGCTGTGTGACCATTTCATCAATATCGGGAATAAAGCTGTAGATGTTCCAGGGGATGTAATAAAGCCCGGAACGCGCGGCACCCAGCAGGATAAAGACCGCCGAGAACACCAGGGTCGGCACCTGCGTTTTGGTGAGATAAACCGTAAAAAGAAACGCCAGCACGCAGAAAATACAGCCGTAGGAGAACCGCAGCGCGGCGGAAGGGGTCATGTTGAGCCGGTTTAACAGCAGCATAAAGCCATAGGTTCCCGGCACTGAAGCAAAGGCGGCAATACTCAGCCAGCCGGACACGGCGGCGGCATCCTGACTCAGGCAATACACCACGTAGTAGGTAAAAACTGAGCCAAACACGTCCATGGCGGTAAACGAGAAGATATAAATAATGATATGCAGCCGGAACGCCCGAATACGGAAGGACGAGAAGAGATCGAGCACCAGATATTTTAAATGGTTTACGAGACCGCTGCTGCGCTGATTATCGACCTTAAAGCTGGACTCCTGCTGTACGTCTTTGGCTTCCCAGGTGGTAAACCAGGTAATAAAGACCGCGATACAGAAGACGCAGGAAAATATCAGCCCGGTAAGGGTATAGGTAAACGGATTATCTTTGCCGGTAAATTGCATGATAACGCCGGGAACGGAGACCGCTAAAAAGCCCCCCAGCTGCGAGCAGATCATCCGTACCCCGGAGAGGCGGCTACGCTCCTCGTAGCGGTTGGTCATCTCTGCCGCCAGCGTTTCCCACGGCACCAGCACCATCGCCGACAGCAGTTCGATGGACAGATAGGTGCCAAGATAGTACCAGTAGCCCATGTCCGTCAGCCACAGCAGGGCATAGAGAAACATCAGAGGCGAACTCAGCAATAAAAAGAAGCGCCGCCGCCCGAATTTACGCCCGAGCCAGGTATCACCGAAATTATCGGTAACGTAGCCCATAATCGGGCTTAAGAGGGCATCAATGACGCGGGCGATGGCAAAGATGGAGCCGGCCTCGACGACCGACAACCCGCAATAGGTAGTGTAAAAAAATAACAGCCAGGTGCCGATAATGGCGAAAGCGCCTCCGCCAAACAGATCGGTTATGCCGTAGCCAAGCGCCACGCCATAACCAACTCTACGTTCAGTTGGTTTGACCATAATATTGTCCAGTGTAGGGTAATGAATGACCCGTTTTCGGGTCGTATTTTTATTAAGTTCTGGAATGCAAATTACGATTTAGTGGGTGATATCTATCCATTGCCGTAGTTGAGATGACCTATAAATTGCCTCCACAAGCCTGAGTGAGTGTCCGGCGGCGCGGATATCGGTGTAGTCCGTCACCTCCGGGTGCAGAAGGGCGTGATAAAAGCGGCGGATCGCCTGCTGGTGGCCCAGCCCCCAGTAGCTTTTGGCCGTGCCGTCCGGGGCTGCGTCGCTCGCCAGCCGGATGCGCTCCCCGGACGCGATCCGCCAGAGGGTGTTGTCGTTAAGCTGCAGCGTGCCGTGCTCGCAGTGGATCTCCAGCAGCAGGGGCGAGTCCGTGGTATTGCAGTTGCTGGCGTAAAACAGTCCGCGCGCGCCGTTGGCAAAGTGCAGCGTGGCCATCGCGCTGTCCTCTCCTTCGGTCACGTCGGCCAGTTCGCCGCTGTCGACCACCCCTTTTAGCCGGGTGACGCCGCCTGCGAACCACTGCATCAGGTCGAGGGTGTGAATGGCCTGGTTAATCAGCAGGCTGCCACCCTCCGTTGCCAGACGACCGCGCCAGGGACTGTCGGTGTAATACGTCCCCGACCGGGACCAGGTGAGCACCGCCCGGATGCTCAACATTCTCCCCAGCCCGCCGTCCTCCAGCTCTTTACGGATGCGCAGGCTGGTCGGGTTGAGCCGGTTCTGGTAGCACACGCCGAGCTTGCCGGTCGCCTGCGCGGCGGCGGCCATGATGTCGGCCAGTTCGCTGCTGTTCATCACCACCGGTTTTTCGCAAAATACGTGCTTACCGGCGTTAAGCGCCGCCAGAATCATGTTTTTATGCTCGAAATGGGGCGTGCAGATATGCACCACGTCGAGGGTGTCATCGAGCAGCATCTCCCGGTAATCCTGATAAAAGCGGCACTGATAGGCCATTCCCAGCTTCAGCCCTTTCACGCTGTCGGTATCGGCCAGCGCGCGCAGCGCGACGTTGGGGATCTGACGCAGGGCGTTCACATGGCAGCTGTGAATGGCCCCGCAGCCAATAATGGCGCTGTTAAGGATGTCCATCGGCGTCTCCCTTATCCTGCCGCGTTCGCGAGCATTTGCGCCTTCACGCACAGCTCGGCGGCCTTAAAGGCGTGCGCCTGGGTCATGGCGTTTTCCGTGCGGTGCAGGCAGTCGAGGATCAGTTCGCCAAAGAACGGGAACCCGACCTGCCCGGCAACGGGGTAGCGGAACTCACCCTCCTTGTTGACGAGATACACCACGTCCTGCTCGCCGCGGGTCAAATCGACGTACTTGCGGATCTCGATATACCCCTCGGTACCCAGCAGCGTCAGCCGTCCGTCGCCCCAGGTCGACAGCCCGTCCGGGGTGAACCAGTCGCAGCGGAAATAGCCGCTCGCACCGTTCTCACCTTTGATCATCGCGTCACCGAAATCTTCAAACGCCGGGTACTGCGGATGGTTCACGTTGCGCACCTGGCTGGCAACGATGTGGGCCTCGTGGTTGCCGGTGTAAAACAGGAACTGCTCGATCTGGTGGCTGCCGATGTCGCAGAGGATGCCGCCGAAGTCGCGGCGATCGTAGAACCACGCCGGGCGGCCCTGTCCCTCACGGTGTGGCCCCATGCCCAGCGTCTGCACCACGCGGCCAATCGCCCCCTGCTGCACCAGCTGTCCGGCGAACACGGCGCTTTCTACGTGCAGGCGTTCGCTGTAGTAAACCGCGTATTTTTTACCGGTCTTCTCCACCATTGCTTTGGCGTCGGCCAGCTGTTCAAGGGTGGTCAGCGGCGCTTTGTCGGTAAAATAGTCCTTACCGGCGGCCATGGCTTTCAGCCCCAGCGCGCAGCGCCCGGAGGGAATGGCGGCCCCGGCCACCAGGCGCACCGCGTCATCGCTGAGAATAACCTCCAGCGAACGGGCCACTTGCACCTGCGGATACTGCTGCACAAACGCATCCACTTTCACCGGATCGGGATCGTAAACCCATTTCAGCGTCGCACCCGCCTCAATCAGCCCGTTGCACATGCCGTAGATATGCCCGTGATCGAGCGCGGCGGCGGCAAAGACAAACTCGCCTTCCTGCACGACCGGCTGTGGCTTGCCGACCGGCGCGTAGTTCATTCCGTCATTTTTATTCATTGTCAGACTCCTCGATCCAGATCTTTGCCCAGAGGGATAGCGCCCACTTCGCTGAAGTTAGCGACGCTGGTGGATTTCTCGTAAAAGCGGGGGGCGAGCGCGTTGGTCCCGCCGGTGCGGTAAAACGGATCGTCGTGAAGGATTGGCAGCGACACCACCGCGCGCGTAATCGACGATTTATAGATCGCCGTAATCAGCTCCAGGGCACGCTTGCCCTGCACGCCGTCGACCAGCGGAGCCGTGCCTTGCTCAATGGCATCAAGCAGGTCGTTGATCTGCCCAGTGTGCAGCGTCCATTTGAGCGTTGGCGTCTCCTGAAATACGGCGTTAAGCCGCGCTTCCCGCTGCCGATCCTGTACCTCCTGCGGGAAACCGTTGTCGGCGCTGACGCTGGCGTAGGCCTGCCACGGCGCGGAGATGCGCGCCTTATCGCCCTGAATAATGATTTTTTGATCTTCCCCGTGATGGACCACCGACGCGGTGATCTGCGCGAGCGCGCCGCTGGGGTATTTGAAAATGGCGGCGCTGAGATCCTCCACCTCGGCGTTGTCGTGCGCCACGTTGGTCATCATCGCCACCACCTCGGACGGGAAGCCGAGCATCCACTGAACTGCGTCGATGTGGTGTACGGCGTGATTAAGCGTGCAGCCGCCGCCCTCTTTCTCCCAGGTGCCGCGCCACCACAGGTCGTAGTAGCAGTGGCCGCGCCACCAGAAGGAGTCCACCTGGGCGTGGCAGACAGTCCCCGCAAGGCCCGAGTCCAGCGCCGCCTTCAGCCGCCAGAAGGCGTCGGTAAACCGGTTCTGGGCAATCACCGAGAGGATTTTGCCGCTCGACTGTTGGGCAGCGATCATCGCGTCGCACTCCTCCAGCGAGGCGGCCATCGGTTTTTCACACAGCACGTTGCAGCCGGCATGAAGCGCGTCAATGCTAATCCCGGCATGCACGTAGGGCGGGGTACACACGTCAACGATATCGAGATTGGGTTCAGATTCCAGCATCTGCCGGTGGCTTTCGTACACCCGGGCGTCCGTCAGGCCGTAGCGCACTTTTTTCTCGTGCGCCTTGTCCGGGTAGATATCGACCAGCGCCACAATCCGGCAGCGCGATCCAAACTGTAAATAGCCCTGAATATGGTTATGGGAGATATTGCCTGTTCCCACGATGGCGACATTGATCATGCTCTCTCCTCGGTCGTTACCAGGTGCCAGAGGCATCCAGGGTGATGCTGGTGGCCTCTTTGTCGGCAGAGGTGGCGATGCGCTGCTGAAGCAGGCGCAGATACTGTTTTTCGTTGAGCGGCAGCTCCACCCAGTCGTCGGTCCAGGTGGAAAGGTGCATCGCGTTGGAGAGCGTCAGCCCGCGAATGCCTTCCAGACCGGGGGCAATCAGCGGCTCGCCGCGCAGGATCGCCGCGCAGAAGTTGGCGGTAATGACGTGATGTTCGCTGTATTCCGGGGCCACGGGGATCGCGACTTCCCAGCACTCCGGCTCGCCGAAGCCGTTCTGCCAGCGGGCGTTAAATGCGGTTTCCGATTCGCGCAGCCGCCAGAAGCGCAGTTTGCCTTCTTCCACGACCACTTTGCCGCGGTCGCCTGCGATCTCCAGGCGGTTGGTGCCCGGCGTTTCGGCGACGGTGGTGATAAACACCCCGGTGGCTCCGTTGGCGTATTCGGCGTAGGCCGTAACCTCGTCTTCAACCTCAATATCACGGTGTTTGCCGAACTGGCAAAACGCGCGCAGACGCACCGGCATGCCCACCAGCCACTGCCAGAGATCGAGCTGATGCGGGTCCTGGTTGAGCAGCACGCCGCCGCCTTCACCCTTCCAGGTGGCGCGCCAGCCGCCGGAGTTGTAGTAGCTCTGCGAGCGATACCAGTTAGTGATTATCCAGTTGGAGCGGCGGATTTCACCCAGCTCGCCGCTGTCGATCAGGTCTTTAACCTTCTGATAAAGCGGGTTAGGGCGCTGGTTATACATGATGCCAAAGGTCACGTCGCACTCGCGGGCGCAGGCGTTCATCTCCTGCACCTGTGCGGTGTAAACCCCCGCCGGTTTCTCGCACAGGGTATGAATGCCGCTGCGCATCGCCAGCATCGACAGGCGCGGATGGTCGTAATGCGGAGTGGCGACGATAACCGCGTCAATAAGCCCGCTCTGGAGCATCTCCTGCGCGTCGCTGAACAGAGGAATATCGCCTGTCAGCTGGCGAATCGCCGGATGCTTTTCCGGCGCATTGTCGCAAACCGCCGTCAGACAGGCGTCGCTGACGGTGCCCGCCAGTAAATAGCGCGCGTGAACCGTACCAATATTACCGATTCCAATAATGCCAAAACGTACCTTTTCCATGTCACACCTTAATTTCAGTCGAAAAGAGTGATGACCGGAAAATAAGAAAGGGATGACGCAGCGACAATGTGTTTTTGTGAGAATACTCGCAACCTCCTTAAGTAATCTCTAACGACATTGAAATTTGGTTTTAAAATCAATGCGCTGTTTCTGCAAATATTTGCAAAAACCGAATGTGAGCAAGGTCACGCAATGCCGGGAAAATTAAAAATGGAGGAGATCGCCGCCCTGACGGGATATTCCGTCAGTACCGTTTCCAGGGTGTTAAGCGGTAAATCCTATACCAGCGACAAGGCCCGGGAGGCCATTGTCAGCACCGCGCGGGAGCTGGGCGTGCTGGAGTCGATGGCCAGCGGGCGTCTGCTGATTAACGGCATTGCGGTGTTTGCTCCGGAAAGAACCTTTCAGGGGCGCGGCGATATATTTTATCTGGAAGTGACCAAAGGTATTGCAGAGGCCAGCGCACCGCATAATGTCTGGGTGAGCTATTGCGGATTAGAAGAACAGAATGCCGACGTAAAATTATTCCTCGAAAAGGCGAGCCATAAAAATATTAACGCGGTAATTATCATTGGAACTGATGATTCCACCATTTTTAAACTGGCCGGGACGCTGAATAAACCCTGTGTGTTAATTAATTCGGTCGACAGGGATCGCCTGCTCGATTCCGTTTCGCCCGACCATCGCGCCATCGGGTTTACCGCCATGCAGTATCTTTTTGAGCAGGGGCATCGTCGGGTATTAACCCTGACCTGCCTGCGGCGGGAAACGCTCTACGCGCGGCTGGACGGCATCAAAGAGGCGTATCGCCATTTTCACGTCAATTTTGAGCCGCAGCGCGACCTGCTGGTGACGGAGTGGTTTACCGCAGAGGAGGCCGAGCGCGCGCTGGACGAGTGGTTGTCGGGTCATGACCGAGCGCAGTGGCCGGAGGTGATTTTCCCCAACAGCACCAGCATGACGGAGGGCGTACTCAGGGTGCTGGCGCGCCGTGGGCTGCGGATACCGGAAGATATCTCCCTTATTACGACCGATTTTGCGTGGAACCTTGAACACCGGCTGGATAAACCGGTCACCGGGATAACGGTGCCCTGCCGCGATCTTGGCATTGAAGCGGTGCATCTGCTGCAGACGCGCCTGAACCGGCCACAGGCGCCGGTCTATAACCTGCTGCTGCAGGGAAAGGCGGTTGATTACGGGTCGGTGAGTAACGCCACGCGCCACGCAGCTCGCGTGGCGCTGAAGCAGTAATCAGGCCAGCTGTGGCGGCAGGCACACGCCGATGCCCCCGATCCCGCAGTAGCCGTACGGATTTTTATGCAAATATTGCTGGTGGTCGTCCTCTGCATAGTAAAACGGCTTCGCCGTGGCGATTTCGGTGGTCACCTGGCGTTTATCACCCGCGTCATGCATGGCCTGCTGGAAGCGTTCCAGGCTGGCGCGTGCGGCGGCATCCTGCTCGGGGGTGAGCGGATAAATGGCGGAGCGATACTGCGTACCGTGGTCGTTACCCTGCTGCATACCCTGCGCCGGATCGTGATTTTCCCAGAACACCTGCAGAAGCTGTTCATAGCTGATGATGGCCGGGTCATATACCACGCGCACCGCTTCCGCGTGGCCGGTATCACCGGAGCACACTTCGCGGTAGGTTGGGTTTGGCGTGTAGCCCCCGGTATAGCCTGCGGCGGTACTGTAAACGCCGGGAAGCTGCCAGAACAGACGTTCCACGCCCCAGAAGCAGCCCATCGCGAACAGGGCGATCTCCATTCCATCAGGAACGTTTGTCATTGAATGGTGATTTACGGCGTGTAACGTCGCCACTGGCATGGGGGTATTGCGTCCCGGTAATGCATCGGCTTGCGAAACCAGATGCTTTTTGTCGAATAAACTCACGGTGGGGCCTCCGGGGTAGCGATGTTTCGGTTAAGGTTGTCACGGCGCGTTTAATTGAACACAATAAACGCGCTGAATGAGTCTAGATTTAATCATAAGAAATATTTGGGTGTTAAACCCTTTTTCAACCCACGAATTGGGTTTTGGGCTGTAAAGCCGTGAGAAGCCGTGGAACGGCACTTCATTTTGCTTCCAGGGGTGGATACAGGGATATTCAGGAGAAAACGTGACAAAGATCCGCCAGTTATGTTTCGTCAGCCTGTTGCTGACAAGCGGGGTTGCCAGCGCGGCGAATGTCCGTTTGCAGGTTGAAGGGTTATCCGGGGCGCTGGAAAAAAACGTTCGTGCGCAGCTGTCAACGATCCAGAGTGACGAAGTGACGCCGGACCGGCGATTTCGCGCGCGCGTGGATGATGCGATCCGCGACGGTTTAAAGGCGCTGGGGTATTACGAACCGACCATCGATTTCGACCTGCGTCCGCCTCCGGCTAAAGGGCGGCAGGTACTCATTGCCCGCGTCTCGCCCGGGGAACCGGTAAAAATAGGCGGCACCAACGTGGTGCTGCGCGGCGACGCGCGTACCGACCGGGATTATCTCGACCTGCTGAGCACGCGCCCGCGCGTCGGCACCGTGCTTAACCACGGCGACTACGATCGTTTCAAAAAGTCATTAACCAGCGTGTCGCTGCGCAAAGGTTACTTTGACAGCCAGTTCAATAAAAGCCAGCTGGGCGTGGCGCTCGACAGACACCAGGCCTTCTGGGATATCGATTATGACAGCGGCGAGCGCTACCGCTTTGGGGCGGTGACCTTTGAAGGTTCGCAAATTCGCGAAGAGTACCTGCAAAACCTGGTGCCGTTCAAAACGGGCGATTATTACCAGTCGAGCGATCTGGCCGAGCTGAACCGTCGTCTGTCGGCTACCGGCTGGTTTAACTCGGTGGTCGTTGCGCCGGAATTTGATAAATCGCGCAAAACGAAAGTTCTGCCGCTGCACGGCGTGGTTTCGCCGCGCACGGAAAACACCATCGAAACCGGGGTAGGTTATTCCACGGATGTGGGACCGCGGGTGAAGGCGACGTGGAAAAAGCCGTGGATGAACTCCTACGGCCACAGCCTGACCACCAGCGCCAGCATCTCCGCGCCCGAGCAGCAGCTCGATTTTAGCTACAAGATGCCGCTGCTGAAGAACCCGCTTGAGCAATACTATTTGCTGCAGGGCGGCTTCAAGCGCACCGATTTGAACGATACCGAGCAGGACTCCACCACGCTTGCGGTCTCACGCTTCTGGGATCTCTCCAGCGGCTGGCAGCGCGCCATCAACCTGCGCTGGAGTCTCGACCACTTTACTCAGGCTAACGTCACCAATACCACCATGCTGCTTTATCCGGGCGTGATGATCAGCCGTACCCGTTCGCGCGGTGGCCTGATGCCAACCTGGGGTGATTCCCAGCGCTACTCCATCGATTACTCCAACACGATGTGGGGGTCCGACGTGGACTTCACGGTCGTGCAGGCGCAAAACGTCTGGATCCGAACGCTGCTGGATAAACACCGCTTCGTGATGCGCGGCAACCTTGGCTGGATCGAAACTGATGATTTTGAGCGCGTTCCGCCGGATCTGCGCTTCTTCGCCGGGGGCGACCGCAGTATTCGTGGCTATAAGTACAAATCAATCTCGCCGGAAAACGACAAAGGCCAGCTCACCGGGGCATCCAAGCTGGCAACCGGCTCGCTGGAGTACCAGTACAACGTCAGCGGCAAGTGGTGGGGCGCGATGTTCGTTGACGGCGGTGAAGCGGTTAACGACATCCGCAGAAGCGATTTCAAAACCGGCGCGGGCGTAGGCGTGCGCTGGCAGTCACCCGTCGGGCCTATCAAGCTCGACTTTGCCGTGCCGGTGGGTGACAAAGACGAACACGGTTTACAGTTTTACATCGGTCTGGGGCCTGAATTATGAGTTTATGGAAGAAGATAAGCCTCGGGGTGCTGATATTTATCGTGCTGTTGCTTGGTACGGTGGCGTTTCTGGTCGGAACGACCACGGGTTTACACCTGCTGTTTAACGCGGCTAACCGCTGGGTGCCGGGGCTGGAGATAGGCCAGGTCACCGGTGGCTGGCGCGATCTGCGTCTGAAAAACATTCGCTATGAGCAGCCGGGCGTGGCGGTCAACGCCGGTGAATTCCATCTGGCGGTGAAGCTGGGCTGCCTGCGGGACAGCAAGCTCTGCGTAAACGATCTGTCGCTAAAAGATGTGAACGTGGCGATAGATTCGAAAAAAATGCCGAAGTCCGAGCCGGTGCAGGAAGAGGACAGCGGTCCGCTTAACCTCTCCACGCCGTACCCGATTGCGCTCTACCGGGTGGCGCTGGACAACGTCAATGTCAAAATTGACGACACCACCGTGTCGGTAATGGATTTCACCTCCGGCCTGCGCTGGCAGGAGAAAAACCTCACCCTGACGCCCACTTCCCTGCAGGGGCTGCTGATTGCCCTGCCGAAGGTGGCCGAGGTGGCGCAGGAGGAGGTGGTTGAACCGAAGATCCAGAACCCGCAGCCGGATGAAAAGCCGCTGGGCGAAACGCTGAAGGATCTGTTCTCGAAACCGGTCCTGCCGGAGATGACCGAGGTTCATCTGCCGCTGAACCTTAATATCGAAGAGTTTAAAGGCGAGCAGTTGCGCCTGACCGGCGACACCGATTTAACCGTCTTTAACATGCTGCTCAAGGTCAGCAGTATCGACGGCAACATGAAGCTCGATGCGCTGGATATCGACACCAACCAGGGTTCGGTCAACGCCACGGGCAATGCGCTGCTGCGCGATAACTGGCCGGTGGATATCACCCTGAACAGCGCGCTCAACATCGACCCGCTGAAAGGCGAGAAGGTGAAGCTGAAGGTTGGCGGTGCGCTGCGCGAGAAGCTGGAGTTTGGCGTTAACCTCTCCGGGCCGGTGGACATGGTGCTGCGCGGGCAAACGCAACTGGCGCAGGCCGGATTACCGATCAACCTGGAGATTGTCAGCCAGCAGCTTTACTGGCCGTTTACCGGCGAAAAACAGTTCCAGGCCGACGATCTGAAGCTGAAGCTGAGCGGCAAAATGACCGACTATACGCTGTCGTTCCGCACGGCGGTGAAAGGCCAGGGCGTGCCGCCCGCGACGATTACGCTGGATGCGAAGGGCAACGAGCAGCAGGTTAACCTCGACAAGCTCACCGTGGCGGCGCTGGAAGGTACCACCGAGCTGACCGCGCTGCTGGACTGGCAGCAGGCCATCAGCTGGCGGGGCGAGCTTAAGCTCAAGGGGATCAACACCGCCAAAGAGGTGCCGGACTGGCCGTCGAAACTTGATGGCCTGATCAAAACCCGGGGCAGCCTGTACGGCGGTACGTGGCAGATGGACGTGCCGGAAATCAAGCTCACCGGTAACGTGAAGCAGAACAAGGTCAACGTTGAAGGCGCGGTGAAGGGCAACAGCTACCTGCAATGGACGATTCCCGGCCTGCACGTGGCGCTGGGGCGTAACACCGCGGATATCAAAGGCGAGCTGGGGGTGAAAGACCTCGAACTGGACGCCACCATCGATGCGCCAAATCTCGATAACGCCCTGCCGGGCCTTGGCGGCACGGCAAAAGGTCTGGTGAAGGTGCGCGGGACGGTGGATGCACCGCAACTGCTGGCGGATATCACCGCCAATAACCTGCGCTGGCAGGAGCTGTCCGTTGCGCGCGTTCGCGTGGACGGGGATGTGAAATCCACGGACCAGATTGGCGGTAACCTGAACCTGCGCGTGGAGCGCATCTCCCAGCCCGGCGTGAACATCAACCTGGTCACGCTCGACGCCAAAGGCAACGAGAAGCAGCACGATCTGCAGCTACGGGTGCAGGGCGAGCCGGTTTCAGGGCAGCTTCATCTGGCGGGCAGCTTCGATCGCAAAGCGGCGCGCTGGAAAGGGACGCTGGATAACACCCGTTTCAGTACGCCGGTCGGACCGCTGGCGTTGTCGCGCTCAATCGCGCTGGACTACCGCAACGCCGAGCAGAAGATCAGCATCGGGCCACACTGCTGGACCAACCCGAATGCCGAACTGTGCGTACCGCAAACCATTGATGCCGGTGCAGAAGGGCGCGCGCAGGTGAATCTCAACCGCTTCGACCTGGCGATGCTTAAACCCTTCATGCCTGACACCACGCAGGCCAGCGGCGTATTCACCGGCAAGGCCGACGTGGCGTGGGACACCACCAAAGAGGGCTTGCCGGAGGGCAGCGTGTCGCTCTCCGGGCGCAACGTGAAGGTAACGCAGGAGGTCAATGACGCCTCGCTACCGGTCGCGTTCGACACCCTGAACGTCAACGCGGAGCTGCGTAATAACCGCGCGGAGCTGGGATGGCTCATCCGCCTGACCAACAACGGCCAGTTTGACGGGCAGGTGCAAATCACCGATCCGCAGGGGCGGCGTAATCTCGGCGGCAACGTCAATATCCGCAACTTCAATCTGGCGATGGTCAACCCGATTTTCTCTCGCGGAGAGAAAGCGGCGGGCACCCTGAACGCTAACCTGCGTCTGGCGGGGGACGCGCAGGGGCCGCAGCTGTTCGGCCAGATGCAGCTGAACGGCATTGATATTGACGGGAACTTCATGCCGTTTGATATGCAGCCGAGCCAGCTTTCAATGAACTTTAACGGCAAGAGTTCGACCCTGGCCGGGGTTGTGCGCACGCAGCAGGGGCAAATCAACCTGAGCGGTGATGCGGACTGGAGCCAGCTGGATAACTGGCGCGCCCGCGTCGCGGCGAAGGGCAGCCGGGTACGCATTACGGTGCCACCGATGGTGCGCCTGGACGTGTCGCCGGATGTCGTCTTTGAGGCGACGCCAAGCCTCTTTACGCTTGATGGACGCGTGGACGTGCCGTGGGCGCGTATCGTGGTTCACGAGGTGCCGGAAAGCGCGGTGGGCGTCTCAAGTGACGAAGTTATGCTCAATGAAAATCTGAAACCTGTCGAACAGAAGAGCGCTGGCATCCCGATCAATAGTAATCTTATTGTGCACGTGGGGAATAACGTGCGTTTGGATGCGTTTGGGCTGAAGGCAAGGCTGACGGGCGATCTGAAAGTGGCGCAGGATCAGCAGGGACTTGGCCTCAACGGACAAATCAATATTCCTGAAGGGCGTTTCCACGCCTACGGTCAGGATCTGATTGTGCGTAAAGGCGAACTGCTGTTCTCCGGCCCGCCGGATCAACCGCTGCTGAACATCGAAGCGATTCGTAACCCTGAGGCCACCGAAAACGACGTCATTGCGGGCGTGCGTGTCACCGGCTCTGCCGACGAACCGAAGGCGGAAATCTTCTCCGACCCGGCGATGTCGCAACAGGAAGCGTTGTCTTACCTGCTGCGCGGGCAAGGTCTGGATAGCGGTCAGAGCGACAGTGCGGCGATGACGTCAATGTTAGTCGGTCTGGGGGTTGCACAAAGTGGTCAGGTTGTGGGTAAAATCGGCGAGACGTTCGGCGTAAGCAATCTGGCACTGGATACTCAGGGCGTGGGTGACTCTTCGCAGGTAGTGGTCAGCGGCTACGTACTGCCGGGTCTGCAGGTAAAATACGGTGTGGGGATCTTTGACTCACTGGCAACACTCACGCTACGCTATCGCCTGATGCCTAAGCTATATCTGGAAGCAGTGTCTGGCGTAGACCAGGCACTTGATCTGCTCTATCAGTTTGAGTTTTAGCAATGCGAATATTTGTTTACGGCAGTTTACGCACCAAGCAAGGCAACAGTCACTGGATGACCAACGCCCTGCTGCTGGGAAATTACAATATCGAGAACTACCAGTTGTACAGTCTGGGCCACTATCCAGGCGCGGTTCCGGGAAACGGAACGGTACAGGGTGAGGTTTATCGTATTGATAATGCCACGTTAGCCGAACTTGATGCCTTGCGCACCAGGGGCGGTGAATACGCTCGCCAGTTGATCCAGACGCCGTACGGGAGTGCATGGATGTACGTGTACCAACGTTCGGTCGAAGGGTTAACGCTGATTGAAAGCGGTAACTGGTTAGACAGAGACCAGTACTGAGAAAAACAACGCCACCGCAAGGTGGCGTTGTTTTTTGTGCCTTTTGCCGGATGACCCGGCCTGCATGTTCATTGCAGGACCGTGCAAGCGTAGCGCCGCCGGGCGACACTCTCCAGCCATAAAAAAGCCCCGGCATGCGGGGCTTTCAGCAATCGGCAGTAAGAATTACTTCTTAGCCGCACGCTCGAAGGACGCAACGATTTCTGCTTTAGCCGCTTCAGCGTTGTCCCAACCGTCAACTTTAACCCATTTGCCTTTTTCGAGGTCTTTGTAGTGCTCGAAGAAGTGAGTGATCTGCGCTTTCAGCAGCTCTGGCAGGTCGTTCACATCTTTAATGTGATCGTACTCTTTGCTCAGCTTGGTGTGCGGGACCGCAACCAGTTTGGCATCTTCGCCCGCTTCGTCGGTCATTTTCAGCACGCCAACTGGACGGCAGCGAATGACTGCGCCTGGCTGCAGTGGGTATGGCGTTGGGACCAGCACGTCAACCGGGTCGCCGTCCAGAGACAGGGTGTGGTTGATGTAACCGTAGTTGCACGGATAGAACATCGCGGTAGACATGAAACGGTCTACGAACAGGGCACCGGTGTCTTTGTCGATTTCGTATTTGATAGGATCTGCGTTGGCCGGGATTTCGATAACAACGTAGATGTCTTCTGGCAGTTCTTTACCCGCAGGGACGTTGAGTAAGCTCATGTCTGTGTCCTTTAAAATGGATGGTAAACAAGTGGCAGGTATTATAGCCAACTGGCGCTGAATGTCTCCGCCTGTTTTCGCCTTCTCTGCCCCGCAAGCCCACTTTTCAGACCCTTTCCATGACAGGAAAATCCATAAACTCAGCCGCATTTTAAATGCCGAAATGAAAGCGATTACAAACTTGTGATTAACGTTTTATTCACTTTTCTGAAGTGTGATGTAACGCAATCCGTTACATCTCGCATTGGCTATAGTTTTTTCGCAGAACATCTTTTAACCAACAATAAACACCCTACGAGGACGTTCATATGTGGAAGCGCTTACTTCTTGTCACAGCAGTTTCGGCAGCCATGTCGTCTATGGCGATGGCTGCACCCTTAACCGTAGGATTTTCGCAGGTCGGCTCTGAATCCGGCTGGCGCGCCGCGGAGACCAGCGTGGCGAAAAGCGAGGCCGAAAAACGCGGTATCACGCTGAAAATTGCCGACGGCCAGCAAAAACAAGAGAACCAAATCAAAGCGGTACGCTCCTTCATCGCTCAGGGCGTAGATGCCATCTTCATTGCCCCGGTGGTCGCGACAGGCTGGGAGCCGGTACTGAAGGAAGCGAAAGACGCTGAAATTCCGGTCTTCCTGCTCGATCGTTCCATCGATGTAAAAGACAAATCTCTCTATATGACCACCGTGACGGCTGACAACGTGCTGGAAGGCAAACTGATCGGCGACTGGCTGGTGAAGCAGGTTGACGGCAAACCGTGCAACGTCGTTGAGCTGCAGGGCACCGTCGGCGCAAGCGTGGCCATCGACCGTAAGAAAGGCTTTGCCGAGGCCATCGCTAAGGCGCCAAACATTAAGATTATCCGTTCCCAGTCCGGCGACTTTACCCGCAGCAAAGGTAAAGAGGTAATGGAGAGCTTTATCAAGGCGGAAAACAACGGCAAAAACATCTGCATGGTTTACGCCCATAACGATGACATGGTGATCGGTGCGATCCAGGCGATTAAAGAAGCGGGCCTCAAGCCGGGCAAAGATATTCTCACTGGCTCTATCGACGGCGTGCCGGATATCTATAAAGCGATGATGGATGGCGAAGCGAACGCCAGCGTCGAGCTGACCCCTAACATGGCCGGCCCGGCATTCGACGCGCTGGAGAAATTCAAGAAAGACGGCACTAAGCCTGAACAGCTGACCATTACCAAATCGACGCTCTACCTGCCGGACACGGCGAAAGAAGAGTTAGAGAAGAAGAAAAATATGGGTTACTAAGCCAGTAAAATTGCCGGGTGGCGCTGCGCTAACCCGGCCTACGCTACGCTTTTTTGTAGGCCGGATAAGCGTAGCGCCATCCGGCTTGATGCAGGGGGAACCATGACCACCGAACACCATCAGGAAATCCTCCGCACAGAGGGCTTAAGCAAATTCTTTCCCGGCGTAAAAGCGCTGGATAACGTCGATTTCAGCCTGCGTCGCGGCGAAATCATGGCGTTGCTCGGCGAAAACGGCGCGGGAAAATCCACCCTGATTAAGGCGCTGACCGGCGTCTATCACGCCGATCGCGGCACCCTCTGGCTGGAGGGCAACGTCATTTCGCCGAAAAATACCGCCCATGCCCAACAGCTGGGGATTGGCACGGTGTATCAGGAAGTGAACCTGCTGCCGAATATGTCGGTGGCGGACAACCTGTTTATTGGCCGGGAACCGAGGCGCTTCGGCCTGCTGCGCCGTAAAGAGATGGAAGCGCGGGCCACAGCGCTGATGGCGTCTTATGGCTTCTCGCTCGACGTTCGCGAACCGCTGAACCGTTTTTCCGTGGCGATGCAGCAGATCGTGGCCATTTGCCGCGCCATCGATCTGTCGGCAAAAGTGCTGATCCTCGATGAGCCGACCGCCAGTCTCGATACCCAGGAAGTGGAAATGTTGTTCACCCTGATGCGCCAGCTGCGCGATCGGGGGGTGAGCCTGATCTTCGTCACCCACTTCCTCGATCAGGTGTATGACGTCAGCGATCGCATTACCGTTCTGCGTAACGGCAGCTTTGTCGGCTGCCGCGAAACCCGCGAGCTGCCGCAGATTGAGCTGGTCAAAATGATGCTGGGCCGCGAACTGGAGACCAACGCGCTGCAGCGTGCGGGCCGTACGCTTCTCAGCGATAAACCGGTCGCTGCGTTTAGCGGTTTCGGCAAAAAAGGGGTGATTGCGCCGTTCGATCTGCAGGTACGCCCCGGCGAGATCGTCGGTCTGGCGGGGCTGTTAGGATCGGGCCGCACTGAAACCGCCGAGGTGATCTTCGGGATCAAGCCTGCCGACAGCGGCAGCGCGCTGATCAAAGGCAAACCGCAAACCCTGCGATCGCCGCATCAGGCGTCGTGTCTGGGCGTCGGTTTCTGCCCGGAAGACCGCAAAACGGACGGCATTATTGCCGCCGCCTCGGTGCGCGAAAACATCATTCTCGCGCTGCAGGCGCAGCGCGGCTGGCTCAGGCCGATCCCGCGTAGAGAGCAAAACGCCATTGCTGAACGCTTTATCCGCCAGCTCGGCATCCGCACCCCGAGCGCGGAGCAGCCCATTGAGTTTCTCTCGGGCGGTAACCAGCAGAAGGTGCTGCTGTCACGCTGGCTGTTAACCAAACCGCAGTTCCTGATCCTCGACGAGCCGACGCGCGGTATCGACGTGGGCGCGCACGCCGAAATTATCCGGCTGATTGAAACGCTCTGCGCCGACGGGCTGGCGCTGCTGGTGATTTCGTCTGAGCTGGAGGAGCTGGTGGGCTATGCCGATCGGGTCATTATCATGCGCGATCGCAAGCAGGTCGCCGAGATCCCGCTGGATAAGCTCTCCGTTCCGGCAATCATGAACGCCATTGCGGCATAAGGAGTTAATCGTGATGTCCCGTTCACTTTCGCACACCGGCGAGACAAAGCGCCGCTTCACCTGGCCAACCGGCACGCCGCAAATCATCGCGCTGCTGCTGGTTCTGCTGGTGGACAGCCTGGTTGCGCCGCATTTCTTCCAGATAATCGTGCAGGATGGCCGCCTGTTTGGCAGCCCGATTGATATTTTAAACCGCGCCGCCCCGGTGGCGCTGCTGGCGATTGGCATGACGCTGGTGATTGCCACCGGCGGGATCGACCTCTCCGTCGGCGCCGTGATGGCCATTGCCGGCGCGACGGCCGCGTCGATGACCGTTGCCGGCCACGGCCTGCCGATGGTGCTGCTTGCCGCGCTGGGTGCTGGGGTACTGGCCGGGCTGTGGAACGGCATTCTGGTCGCCGTGCTGAAAATACAGCCGTTTGTTGCCACCCTGATTTTAATGGTTGCCGGACGCGGCGTGGCGCAGCTGATTACCTCCGGGCAGATTGTCACCTTTGACTCGCCGAGCCTGGCGTGGATCGGCAGCGGCAATTTTCTTTACTTCCCGATGCCGGTGATTATTGCCCTGGTGACGCTGATCGTGTTCTGGCTCTTTACCCGCAAAACGGCGCTCGGCATGTTCATTGAAGCCGTGGGAATCAACATTCGCGCGGCGAAAAACGCCGGGGTGAATACGCGGCTGATGGTGATGCTGACCTACGTGCTAAGCGGCGTGTGTGCCGCCATTGCCGGGGTGATCGTCGCGGCGGATATTCGCGGAGCCGATGCCAACAACGCCGGGCTATGGCTGGAGCTGGATGCGATCCTCGCGGTAGTTATCGGCGGCGGTTCGCTGATGGGCGGGCGTTTTAACCTGCTGCTCTCGGTGACGGGCGCGCTGATTATTCAGGGGATGAATACCGGGATCCTGCTCTCCGGTTTCCAGCCTGAGCTAAACCAGGTGGTGAAAGCGGTGGTCGTGCTTTGCGTGCTGATCGTTCAGTCGCCGCGCTTCGTCAGCATCATTAAGGGGATCCGGGGCCATGATAAAACGTAATTTACCGTTGATGATTACGCTGGGCGTGTTTGTGCTGGGCTATCTCTACTGCCTGACGCAATTTCCCGGCTTCGCCTCCACGCGGGTGATCTGCAATATCCTGACCGATAACGCCTTTTTAGGCATTATTGCCGTCGGGATGACCTTTGTGATCCTCTCCGGCGGGATCGATCTCTCCGTTGGCTCGGTGATCGCCTTTACCGGCGTGTTCCTCGCCAAAGCAATTGGCTTCTGGGGGATCTCACCGCTGCTGGCTTTCCCGCTGGTGCTGGTGATGGGCTGCGCGTTCGGCGCGTTTATGGGGCTGCTGATCGACGCACTCAAAATCCCGGCGTTCATCATTACCCTCGCCGGGATGTTCTTCCTGCGCGGCGTAAGCTATCTGGTGTCGGAGGAGTCGATTCCGATTAACCATCCTGTCTACGACACGCTCTCCAGCCTGGCGTGGAAAATTCCCGGCGGCGGGCGGCTGAGCGCGATGGGGCTGCTGATGCTGGGCGTGGTGGTGATTGGGATCTTCCTTGCGCACCGTACCCGCTTTGGTAATCAGGTGTATGCCATTGGCGGTAGCGCCACCTCGGCGAACCTGATGGGGATCTCCACGCGCAGCACGACGATCCGCATTTACATGCTCTCTACCGGGCTGGCGACGCTGGCTGGGATCGTATTCTCGATTTATACCCAGGCAGGCTACGCGCTGGCGGGCGTGGGGGTAGAACTGGATGCGATCGCATCGGTGGTGATTGGCGGTACGCTGCTCAGCGGCGGCGTGGGCACGGTACTCGGCACGCTGTTTGGCGTGGCGATCCAGGGGCTGATTCAAACCTATATCAACTTTGACGGCACGCTAAGCTCATGGTGGACGAAGATTGCCATCGGCATTCTGCTGTTTATCTTTATCGCCCTGCAGCGCGGCCTGACGGTACTTTGGGAGAACCGCCAAAGCTCGCCGGTAACACGCGTAAACGTGTCGACAACAAAGTGATAACACACTGAAATTGCTTAAAGACTAAACATTTTCCGGTAGCGGCCGATACCCTTATTTTATGCCCAGAAATATCTCGCTACCGGAAATAATATCATGCTTAAAACGCTATCGATTCGTACCGGCTTGCTTTCTTTACTGGCCGTTATGACCCTTCTGCTGCTGATTGTCAGCGGCATTGGCATTTATGCCCTCACACAGAGCTCTTCTTCACTTCAGCGCATCAACCACCTTCAGGGTGAGCAAATGGTGCAGCTTAATTCGGGTTACACGCTGATCCTGCGCGCGCGCAATGAAGCGGGCCAGGCCGTCCGCATGATGGAAATCGGCATGCTCGACGACGCGGCAAACGCAGTGAAGAACATTCAACAGGAAGTCATACAGGCCCAGAAAACGCTGAAAGCCGTTATTGACGGCGGCGTGGCGGATACGCAGGGGCAACAGCTGCTGGACAAGGTCGCGGCAAGCCTTGCGGCCTATAACCAGCAGGGGATCAACCCGATGCTGAAAGCCCTGAACGACCAGAGCGCGGACGGCTACTACGATCTGCTGGAGAACGCCCTGGTGCCGGTGGCGAAGCGGTTTGATAACGATATGCAGGCGTTCCAGGCGTGGAGCGACGCGCGGGGCAAAGCTGAAGTGAACGCCGTCCAGGCGAGTAAAACCCGGGTGATGATCCTGATCGTGGTGGCGGCGCTGCTGACGGCGGGCATTATCGTGCTGGCCTGGCTGGTTCTGCGCCATATGCTGCTTAAGCCGTTGTCGGCCTCTATTGCTCAGTTGGAGCATGTGGCGGCGGGCGACCTGACGCATACGCTCAACGCCCCGGCAAGCCAGGAGTTTAACCGCTTAAATGCGGCCATCGAGGAGATGCGCCAGTCGTTGATGGGCTCGGTGCTGCGCGTGCGCGATGCCAGTTCGCAGATCGATACCGGCAGCCGCGAGCTTACGGCGGGCAACATCAACCTCGCCCAGCGCACGGAATCGACCGCCACCTCGCTGGAGCAAACGGCGGCCAGCATGGAGGAGATTACTGCGACGGTGAAACTCAACGCAGACAATGCGGAACAGGCGCATCAGCTGGCGAAAACTGTTTCCGACACCGCCGATCACGGCAGCGAAATGGTCTGCTATGTGATTGAGAAGATGCGTGATATCTCCGGCAGCTCGGCGCGTATTGCTGACATCCTCAGCGTAATCGACGGCATCGCGTTCCAGACCAACATTCTGGCGCTAAACGCCTCCGTTGAGGCGGCGCGTGCGGGCGAGCAGGGGCGGGGGTTTGCGGTGGTCGCGGGCGAAGTGCGAAATCTGGCCAGCCGAAGCGCCGATGCCGCTAAAGAGATCCGCGCGCTTATCAGCGATTCGCAAACCCACGTGAATGAAGGGAGCGAGCTGGCGCAGCAGGCGGGGGAAACGATGGATGAGATCGCCACCGAAGTGCTGCGTATGACCAAACTGATGCGTGAAATCGCGACAGCGTCTCATGAACAGAGTCGCGGTATTGAGCAGGTCAATATTGCGGTCAATCAGATGGACGAAACCGCGCAGCAAAATGCGGCGCTGGTCCAGCAATCCTCTGCTGCGACGCGCTCGCTGGAAGAACAGTCGCGCGAATTATTGGCTGCGATGGCGTCCTTTAAGCTGACGGCACAAACGGCCTGAAAACAGGCCTCCACCCTGGCGCTTGCGCCAGGGTTTATATTGTCGCTGAATTAACCGCGCCAATATTATCGTGAATGCCGCCCATTAATATTTCCAGCGTGGTGGTTAACGCCAGCGCTTTTTCGGTGGGTTCAAGATACAGCCCTTTACGAATAAAGAGCGGCTCACTAAAGAGCTGCGTGAAACGCTTTAACGCCAGGCTCACCGCCGGGCGCGACATCGCCAGACGCACAGACGCCTTCGCCAGGCTTTTACAGCGAACCACCTCAATAAAGACAGGAATAAGATTTAAATCGATGCCGGTACAGGCTCGGGAATAGTTTTTCATCACCGGTATGCTCCAGGGAATATTTCATAAACTGTTATGAAAATAATGCAGGAGCGAGGATGCGGATTAAAGCGCCATTTTTATATTCATTTATACGGTTAACGATATAAATAAAAAGGGGAGCCGAAGCAGCTCCCCCTATTGCGTGCGTTATGCGTCCGGGTATTCGCGGATCATCCGCTCAACGTCTTCAACCATGTGGTTGTTGCCGACGAAGAACGAGCGGCGCTGGTGCAGGCTTTCCGGCACGATGTCCAGAATGCGTTGCTTACCGTCGCTCGCCTTGCCGCCCGCCTGCTCGGCCAGGAACGCCATCGGGTTGCATTCGTACAGCAGGCGCAGCTTGCCGTCGGGGTGGCTGGCGGTGCTTGGGTAGAGATAGATCCCGCCCTTCAGCAGGTTGCGGTGGAAGTCCGCGACCAGAGAGCCGATATAACGTGAGGTATACGGGCGCTGGGTGGCTTTATCTTCTTCCTGGCAGAACTTGATGTACTTCTTCACGCCGTTCGGGAACTTGATGTAGTTGCCTTCGTTGATGGAGTAGGTGCTGCCTTTCTCCGGGAAGCGCATGCGCTCCTGACACAGGCAGAACACGCCCAGTGATGGATCGTAGGTGAACGCATGAACGCCACAGCCGGTGGTGTACACCAGCATGGTTGAGGAGCCATACACCACGTAACCCGCGGCCACCTGCTGGCTGCCCGGTTGCAGGAAGTCTTCTTCCGTTACCGGCGTGCCAACAGGCGTGACGCGGCGGTAAATGGAGAAAATGGTACCCACAGAGACGTTAACGTCGATGTTAGAGGAGCCATCGAGCGGGTCCATCAGAACAACGTATTTTGCGTGCTCGCACCCTTCGAAAACGACGATTTCATCTTCTTCTTCAGAGGCGATACCCGCAACGATGTCGCGCGCGCGCAGTGCAGCTTTCAGTTTTTCATTTGCGAACAGGTCAAGTTTCTGCTGAACCTCGCCCTGAACGTTCTCGGCACCGCTGGCACCCAGGATATCGACCAGACCGGCCTTGTTGATATCGCGGTGGATGATCTTAGCGCCCAGCTTTATTGCCGACAGCAAAGCAGTCAGTTCACCCGTAGCATGAGAGAACTCGTGCTGCTTTTCGACAATAAATTCACCTAACGTTTTCATAACACTTTCCCTGCATCTTATGTGAGTAGAGCGATCGTATGTTCACTAAAACGACTAAAGCCCAACAATCTTAACAAATATTCAAATAGTAGCGCAGAGGTGAATCGCGCCAGCAAAATACGGATTTACCTGAAATGCGTTTCACACCCGCTGACATGTGAGTAAAATGTGCGCCACATTGAAGAAGGATAGTGACGTATGCGCATTCATATTTTGGGGATTTGTGGCACTTTCATGGGCGGCCTGGCATTGCTGGCGCGCGCGCAGGGCCACGAAGTGACGGGTTCGGACGCCAATGTGTATCCGCCGATGAGCACGCTTCTGGAGAAAGAGGGGATCTCCCTTATTCAGGGATATGATGCCAGTCAGTTAGAGCCGCAGCCGGATCTCGTCATCATTGGCAATGCCATGACCCGGGGTAATCCGTGTGTTGAAGCGGTGCTGGAACGCAATATACCGTTCATGTCTGGCCCGCAGTGGCTGCATGATTTTGTGCTGCGCGACCGCTGGGTCGTCGCCGTGGCCGGGACGCACGGTAAAACCACCACCGCCGGGATGGCGACCTGGATCCTCGAAGCCTGCGGCTACAAGCCGGGCTTCGTGATTGGTGGCGTGCCGGGGAACTTCGACGTCTCTGCGCGCCTGGGCGACAGCCCGTTCTTTGTCATCGAAGCCGATGAGTATGACTGCGCGTTCTTTGATAAACGCTCCAAGTTTGTGCACTACTGCCCACGCACGCTGATCCTCAACAACCTTGAATTCGACCACGCCGATATTTTCGACGACCTGAAAGCCATTCAGAAGCAGTTCCACCACCTGGTGCGCATCGTGCCGGGGCAGGGCCGTATCATCCTGCCGGAGAACGATATTAACCTGAAGCAGACGATGGCGATGGGCTGCTGGAGCGAGCAGGAGCTGGTGGGCGAGCAGGGCCACTGGCAGGCGAAAAAACGTAACGCTGATGCCTCCGAGTGGGATGTGCTGCTCGACGGCGAAAAAGTGGGGGAAGTGAAATGGGGCCTGGTCGGCGAGCACAACATGCACAACGGCCTGATGGCGATTGCCGCGGCGCGTCACGTCGGCGTTGTGCCTGCGGATGCGGCGAAGGCGCTGGGCACGTTTATCAACGCTCGCCGTCGTCTGGAGCTGCGCGGTGAAGCGCATGGCGTGACGGTATACGATGACTTCGCGCATCACCCAACTGCTATTCTGGCGACGCTGGCGGCCCTGCGCGGCAAGGTCGGCGGTACCGCGCGCATTCTGGCGGTGCTGGAACCGCGCTCTAACACCATGAAGATGGGGATCTGCAAAGACGATCTCGCGCCGTCGTTAGGCCGCGCCGATGAGGTCTTCCTGTTGCAGCCGCAGCATATTCCGTGGCAGGTCGCGGAAGTGGCCGACGCCTGCATTCAGCCTGCGCACTGGAGCGCGGACGTAGATGTGCTGGCGGATATGGTGGTGAAAGCGGCACAGCCTGGCGATCACATTCTGGTGATGAGCAACGGCGGTTTCGGTGGGATCCATCAGAAGCTGCTCGATGGTTTGGCTAAGAAAGCGGAAGCGGCCATCGACGCGTAAAAAAAGCCCGGTGGCGCTTGCGCTTACCGGGCCTACGTTCCTCTTCTTCCTCTCCCCTATGGGGAGAGGGCCGGGGTGAGGGGAACAGATTACTCTTCGTTCTCGGCCAGCTCGCGCAGATACTGGAAAATCAGGCGCGCGGACTTCGGCGGCTTATTCCCTTCTTTCTCTTTCTTCGCGTTGCGGATCAACGAACGCAGCTGCTGGCGGTCGGCATCCGGCCACAGGTTCAGCACTTCGGCTACTGCGTCATCGCCCTGTTCAATCAGACGGTCGCGGATTTGCTCCAGCTTATGGAACAACGCAACCTGCTGGTTATGACGGTTCTTGAGCTTATCCAGCGCCTGACGAATAGGATCGACATCGCGCTGACGCAGCATTTTACCAATCAGCTGAAGCTGGCGGCGACGGCCCTCTTTTTTGATTTTCTGTGCCAGTTCAATGGCGTCACGCAGATCCTGGTCGAGCGGGATCTTATCCAGCGCGTTTTTACCCAGTTCTACCAGTTCCGCGCCAAGCTGTTTTAACTCTTCGGCGTCACGTTTAATTTCACTTTTACTGACCCAGATGATCTCATCATCTTCGTCTTCGATGTCATCACCGGGAACGTCGTCGAGCCAGTCTTCGGGCTGCTTAGTCATGTCAGGCTCCTTAAAAAAGAGGCTAATGTTACCAGTTAAGACGCGCACTGAAAAACGGTTCTCTGTTAGACTTCAGTTAACTCTCTCTTACAGTATGGCATTTGCGATGAAAGTAACCTCACAAGTTGAAGCGCAGCGTAAGATTCTGGAAGAAGCCGTCTCCACCGCGTTGACGCTCGCTTCAGGTAAATCAGATGGCGCCGAAGTGGCGGTCAGCAAAACCACCGGCATCAGCGTGAGCACCCGCTATGGCGAAGTGGAGAATGTAGAATTCAACAGCGACGGCGCACTGGGGATCACGGTCTATCACCAGAATCGCAAAGGCAGCGCGTCATCCACCGATCTCAGCCCGGATGCCATCGCCCGTACGGTGCAGGCGGCGCTGGATATCGCGCGCTACACCTCGCCGGATCCTTACGCGGGCGTGGCAGATAAAGAGCTGCTGGCGTTCGACGCCCCGGACCTCGATCTTTTCCACCCGGCCGACGTTACCCCTGATGAGGCGATCGAGATGGCCGCGCGCGCCGAGCAGGCCTCCCTGCAGGCCGATAAGCGCATTACCAATACCGAAGGCGGCAGCTTTAACAGCCACTACGGTATTAAAGTTTTTGGCAACAGCCACGGCATGTTGCAGGGCTACTGCTCGACCCGTCACTCGCTCTCCAGCTGCGTGATAGCCGAAGAAAACGGCGATATGGAGCGGGATTACGCCTACACCATTGGCCGCGCACTGGGCGATTTGCAATCGCCTGAGTGGGTAGGGGCCGAGTGCGCCCAGCGCACGTTGTCGCGCCTGTCTCCTCGTAAGCTCTCCACTATGAAAGCCCCGGTCATTTTTGCCAATGAAGTGGCGACCGGCCTGTTTGGTCATCTGGTGGGCGCGATTGCCGGCGGCTCGGTTTACCGTAAATCCACCTTCCTGCTCGACTCGCTGGGCAAGCAGATCCTGCCGGAGTGGCTGACCATTGAAGAGCATCCGCACCTGCTGAAAGGGCTGGCCTCTACGCCGTTCGACAGCGAAGGCGTGCGCACCGAGCGTCGCGACATTATTAAAGACGGTGTTCTGACCCAGTGGTTGCTCACCAACTACTCCGCGCGCAAGCTGGGGCTGAAAAGCACCGGTCACGCGGGCGGCATCCATAACTGGCGCATCGCCGGACAGGGCCTGAACTTTGAGCAGATGCTGAAAGAGATGGGCACTGGTCTGGTGGTCACCGAGCTGATGGGCCAGGGCGTCAGCGGCATTACCGGCGACTATTCGCGCGGTGCGGCGGGCTTCTGGGTCGAAAACGGCGAAATTCAGTATCCGGTGAGCGAAATTACCATCGCCGGCAACCTGAAGGAGATGTGGCGCAACATCGTTACGGTCGGTAACGATATTGAAACACGTAGCAATATTCAGTGTGGTTCAGTGCTTCTGCCCGAGATGAAGATTGCGGGCCAATAGATGTCGCCTGAGTAAATAATAAAAAAGGAAGTGAGCAATGCGTAAACACCTGTTAGCAATCGTCGCCGCGTCAACGCTGGTTCTTGGTTCTTCTGCGTTTGCCGCCGATCTTGAAGACAACATGGACATCCTCAGCCAAAACCTGAAGGTTGTGCAGAAAACGGACAATGCGTCTGAAATGAAAGATGCACTGACCAACATGCGTGAAGCGGCGCTGGATGCCCAAAAAGCCACACCGCCGAAGCTGGAAAATAAAGCCCCTGATAGCCCCGAAATGAAGGACTTCCGCCACGGGTTTGACGTGCTGGTGGGCCAGATTGACGGCGCGCTGAAGCTGGCGAACGAAGGCAAAGTGAAGGAAGCCAAAGCGGCAGCCGATGGGTTTGTGGCGACACGCAACACGTACCACAAGAAATACCGTTAACCGATCGCGCATCCGAAAGACAAGCAGCGGGGGCCAATGGCCCCCGTTTTTATGCGCGGTGATAAGTAAACCCTATCACCATCACATTTTTGCCTCACCGCCCCTGAACGTTTTCGTTTCCTCTGCCCGCATTTGACCGCCTGAATACGTGACATTCATCACGTAAATATAGCGGTTTATCCAGATTCACCGCATTTATGTGGCACAGATCACTGCCGCTGCTCGCCTTTCCACTTCGAAGTGGAAAACAACTCGCTACAAACAATTCCTCCCCGGCGTTAGTTTGATTCCAGAGCCATTAACGGGGTAAGACCAGTGATTAACGGAGCGGTAATGAACGACGTTGGGGAACAGGCGGTGCAAACAGAGCAGCTCGCCAACACCATGCTGCAGCAGGTCTACGCCCTGCTGGCCCGGCACGACATCATCCCGAATGCAGTACAGGAGCAGATGCTGACCTCCCACGTCCGCGCGATGGCGCACCGGTCCGTGACCGGCGAGCCGCTGCCGGAGGTTGAAGCGGAGCTGTTCGACGAAATTTCACCCGATTCAATGCGGCTTGCCCGTGAAGTGGTAGCGCAGTTTGGCAATCTTCCTGATGAAGAAGCCTGGCTGCTCTCCGTTCACTTTGAAGTCGCGAAAGACAACCTTTAAGGAGAAATACCATGGAACAAATTACCGTTGTGATTGGCGACCGCCTGGGCAAAGGACAGAAAGTGGCTGCGGGTGTGGAAAAAGCGGGTGGCCGCGCGGTTGTCGTGCCGGGCATGGCAGCGGACATGAAGCTGGGTGACGTGATGAAGGCGGAAAACGCGACCTTCGGCATCTCCTTCTGCGGCAGCGGCGGCGCGGGGGCTATCACCGCACAAACCAAATATGGCTACAAAGCGAAATACGGCATGCGTTCCGTGGACGAGGGCGTGACCGCCATCAACGAAGGCTGCAACGTGCTGGGCTTTGGCTTTATGGATAAAGAAGAGCTGGGCGAGCGTCTGGTCCAGGCGTGGCAGAAGAAGCACGGCGCGTAAGCATGAAAGAACAGTTCACGACAACGGTGAGAGTGAAGGGCAAAGGCGACGCTAAGGCGCGCGCCTTTGCCGATGCGCTCAACCAGGTTCAGGCCGCGGTGATGAAAGCCTCACCGCATATCTTACTGCGTATTGAGCCACAGGATGTGCAGGTCGTTCAGGCGCAAGAAGCGGTGCGTAAAGAAGCCTTTCTGTTCTTCTTTCTGCGCCGGGAAAGACGCACCTACAGCGTGGAGCTGGATGTGACCGTCAACGTGACCGCCATCAACCTTGACCAGGTGGATTTCGTCACGCAACGCTGATTATTGATAAAAGGGCAGACTGATGTTCTTAATTATTTTAATAAAATCGCTCATCATTGGCGGCCTGGTTGGCGTCGGTGTTGGCGCCGGGGCTGCACGCATGTTTCATGCGCCTACCACTCAGGGTATGGGCGCGTTTCGTACGTTGGGGGAACTGAACTCCTGTGAAGGGGATCCGGCTTCTCACTTCTCCTTTGGATTAGGTTTCTTCTTTAACGCCTGGGCCTCTTCGGTGGCAGCAGGTGCCTTCACACAGGACGTTGACCACCGCATCATCCCTAACTGGGGTGCCGCGGCGCTGATGATCAAAAACCGTAACGTCGGCGAAACGCTGCACGACCCACGCAAAATGGCGATTGCCTGCGGCGTGATCGGCATGCTCGTCGTGACCTTCCTTAACCTTACCGCCTCTTCCGTTCCCGCCGCGCTTCAGGTCACCGCCGTGAAGGTGCTGGTCCCTGCGGCCAACCTGCTGGTGAATACCGTGATGCCGGTGATCTTCTGGCTGGCGGCCATCGATGCGGGTAAAAAATCCGGCTTCTGGGCTACCGTGTTTGGCGGCGCGGCGCAGCTGATCATGGGTAACGCCGTACCGGGTCTGGTGCTGGGTATCCTGATTGGTAAAGGCGTTGAAGAGAGCGGCTGGAACCACGTCACCAAGGTGATGATGGCGGCTATCGTTCTGCTGTTCGTACTGAGCGGCTTCTTCCGCGGCTTCGACATGAAGATGATCGAATCCTTCCATCTGACCGTGCCGAACTGGCTCGACATGATCCACAACTCGCTCAGCGGTAAATAACAGGAGCCTCGATATGGAACAGAATAAAGGTTTTTGGTATGCCGACTGGTCGTTCCCGATCTTCGTTGGCCTGCTCTCCTCCGGCGTGTTCGCCGGGACACACATGTACTACCTGTACGGCATCGGCGCGTTTAACGAAGTGGCCTTCGTGGCGATGCTGAAAGCGGGAATGGACACCGGTGTGTACGGCGCGGTCGCCGCGTTTGGCGCCAGCTTCCTGTTCGCGCGCATTATTGAAGGGTCGCTGGTCGGTATTCTGGATATCGGCGGGGCGATCCAGACCGGCGTAGGCCTTGGTGTACCGGCGCTGCTGCTGGGCGCGGGAATTATGTTCCCGGTGACCAACTTTATTGCCGCGCTGATAACCGGTCTGGTGATTGGCCTGGCGATTGGCTACGTCATCATTCTGGCGCGTAAGTTCACCATCAACCAGAGCAACTCCACCTACGGCGCAGACGTGATGATGGGTGCGGGTAACGCCTCTGGCCGCTTCCTCGGACCCTTGATCATCCTCAGCGCCATGACCGCCTCCATTCCGATTGGCGTGGGTTCACTGCTGGGCGCACTGCTGTTTTACATCTGGCAGAAGCCGATTACCGGCGGCGCCATCCTCGGTGCGATGCTGTTGGGCTGGCTATTCCCGGTCGCCCTTTAATACCTGCGGGCGCTGATGCGCCCGCCTTATCAGGAGATCCCCATGTTTGATTTACTCCTGCGCCGTGCGCGCCTTACCGACGATACCCTGACCGATATCGCCATTCAGGACGGGAAAATCGCGGCGCTGGGCGAAATTGACGCTCCCGCACGTAAAACGGTCGAGCTGAACGGCGATGTGTTTGTCAGCGCCGGCTGGATCGATTCTCACGTTCACTGCTACCCGAACTCCCCGATTTACCACGACGAGCCGGACAGCGTCGGCATTGCCACCGGCGTCACCTCCGTAGTAGACGCGGGCAGTACCGGGGCCGACGACGTTGACGATTTCTACGAGATTACCCGCAAGGCCTCAACCGAGGTCTTTGCCCTGCTGAACGTCTCCCGCGTTGGGCTGATCGCCCAAAATGAACTCGCCAATATGGCGAATATCGACGCCGGGGCGGTGAAGCAGGCGGTAGCGCGCTACCCTGATTTTATCGTTGGTCTGAAAGCGCGCATGAGCAGCAGCGTGGTGGGTGAAAACGGCATTACGCCACTGGTGCGCGCGAAAGCCATTCAGAAAGAGAACGGCGATCTGCCGCTGATGGTGCACATCGGCAACAACCCGCCGAACCTCGATGAAATTGCCGAGCTGCTGAGCAGCGGCGATATCATTACTCACTGCTATAACGGCAAGCCGAACCGCATTCTGACGCCCTCCGGCGAGCTGCGCGCGTCCATCACCGCCGCCCTGAAGCGCGGCGTGCGACTCGACGTCGGCCACGGCACGGCGAGCTTTAGCTTTGAAGTGGCGAAACGCGCCATCGCGATGGGCATTCTGCCGCACACCATCAGCTCGGATATCTACTGCCGCAACCGCATCAACGGCCCGGTAGGCTCACTGGCGAGCGTGATGTCGAAATTCCTCGCCATCGGCATGTCGCTGCCGCAGGTGATCGCCTGCGTGACCGCCAATGCGGCCGACGGCCTGCGCCTGACGCACAAAGGGCGGATTGAGCCGGGTCTCGACGCCGATCTGACGCTCTTCACCCTTAAACGCCAGCCAACGCTGCTGGTGGATGCTGAAAACGACAGCCTGCAGGCTGAACACATTCTGGTGCCGCTTGCCGCCATCCGCGCGGGCAAGGGCTACATGACCGAACAAGGGAGCACGGAACATGCCTTCGATTTATGAGAAGTACAATTTAAAGCAGGTTATCAACACCTCTGGCCGCATGACGGCGCTGGGTGTCTCCACGCCGCGCCCGGAAGTGGTGCAGGCGGCAATGGACGGCATGAACCACTACTTCGAGATGAAAGATCTGGTCAACAAAACCGGGGAGTACATCGCGAAGCTGCTGGACGTGGAAGGCGCGACGGTGGTTTCCTGCGCCTCGGCGGGTATCGCGCAATCCGTGGCGGCGGTCCTGGTCAAAGACAGCGACTGGCTGCTGGAAAACCTGCACGTTACCCCGATTGAGAACAATGAAATCGTCCTGCCGAAAGGGCACAACGTCAACTTTGGCGCGCCGGTCGGCACCATGGTGGCGCTGGGCGGCGGCAAGCTGGTGGAGGCTGGCTACGCGAACGAATGCTCTGCCGATCAGCTGGCGGCGGCGATCACCCCGCGCACTGCAGCGATCCTCTACATCAAATCACACCACTGCGTGCAAAAAAGCATGCTCAGCGTCGAGCAGGCGGCGGTTGTCGCCCGTAAGCACGATCTGCCGCTGATCGTTGATGCCGCAGCGGAAGAAGATCTGCACGCTTACTACCGCTCCGGCGCGGACCTGGTGATCTACAGCGGCGCGAAAGCCATTGAAGGCCCGACCAGCGGCCTGGTGATCGGCAAAACCCAGTACGTCGAGTGGGTGAAACGCCAGACGGCGGGCATTGGCCGCGCCATGAAGGTGGGCAAGGAGGGGATCCTCGGCCTGACCTGCGCCATCGAACACTACCTGACGGCGACCAAAGAGAGCGGGGCGGAGATGATGGCGAAGATGACGCCGTTTATCGATGCGCTTAACACCCTGAACGGCGTCACGGCGCGCGTGGTCTGGGACAGCGCCGGTCGCGATATCGCCCGCACCGAGATTAAGTTTGACGAAGCCGCCACCGGTGTTGGCACCGGTGACCTGGTGAATAAGCTCAAGCAGGGTGAATACGCCATCTACTTCCGTGGTTACAAGGCCAACGAAGGGATTATCGAGGCGGACGTGCGCAGCGTGAATGCTGACCAGCTGAATATTGTGTACCGCCGCATTAGCGAAGTATTAGGACAGGAGAAAAACGCATGAAACTGACCCCCAATTTTTACCGTGACCGCGTGTGCCTCAACGTGCTGGCAGGCTCCAAAGCCAACGCCAGCGCCATCTACGAGGCGGCGGAAGGCCACGTGCTGGTGGGCGTGCTCTCCAAAAATTATCCGGACGTAGACAGCGCGGTCGCCGACATGCGCGAGTACGCCGCGCTTATCGATAACGCGCTTTCCGTGGGGCTGGGCGCGGGCGACCCGAACCAGTCTGCAATGGTGAGCGAAATCTCCCGTCAGGTGCAGCCGCAGCACGTTAATCAGGTCTTTACCGGCGTCGCCACCAGCCGTGCGCTGCTGGGGCAGAGCGAGTCCGTGGTGAACGGCCTGGTCTCGCCAACCGGCACCGTCGGCATGGTCAAGATCTCCACCGGCCCGCTGAGCAGCGCGGCACCGGATGGGATCGTCCCGGTTGAAACCGCCATTGCCCTGCTGAAAGATTTCGGCGGCAGCTCCATCAAATACTTCCCCATGGGCGGTCTGAAGTGCCGCGATGAGTACACCGCGGTGGCGCAAGCCTGCGCCCGTCACGACTTCTGGCTCGAGCCGACCGGCGGTATCGATCTGGAAAACTTTGAAGAGATCCTGCAGATTGCTCTGGACGCGGGCGTGAGCAAGATCATACCGCATATTTACAGTTCGATTATCGATAAAGCCAGCGGCGATACGCGCCCGGAAGATGTGCGCACGCTGCTGGAGATGACGAAGAAGCTGGTTAAGTAGTCTCTCTCCCTCACCCTAACCCTCTCCCAAAGGGAGAGGGAACTTTTACCCCCTCTCCCTTTGGGAGAGGGCCGGGGTGAGGGGAAACACACCGCACAAAACCAAAGGAGCCACCATGCACACCCGCAACCTGCTCGTCGCTTCACTCTCGTTACTCGCTACCACCGCCATCGCCCAGACGCAGTACGCCTGGGTGGGAACCTACAACCCGAACGGTGAAGGGCTGTACCGCTTTACCCTCGACCCGCAAACCGGTGCGCTCGCGAACAAAACGCTGGTGAGCAAGCTGCCGAACGCCGCGCAGCTGACCGTCTCACACGACGGTAAAACGCTGTATCTGGCAAGCGAGGTGGAGCAGGGCGTAGTGCAGGCGCTGCGCATCGGTGACAACGGCGATCTGAGCGAGTTAAATCAGGTGGCCTCCGGCGGCGCGGGGCCGGTCTATCTCTCCCTGACGCCGAACGGTCAGCATCTGCTGGTGGCGAATTACGTGAGCGGCTCAATCGCTGTTTTACCGGTTAAGGTGGACGGCAGCCTGGGTGAGGCCACGGATACCCATCAGGATAGCGGGGAACCGGGAGCGGCCAAACCCGAGGCGGCAGCGGAAGGCAGCTTCGCGATGAGCGATCATAACGGCCCACATGCACACATGATCGCCGCCGATCCGAGCGGGAAGTACGTGTTTTCTACCGATCTGGGGCTGGATCGGATCTATCAGTATCGCTTTGACGAACGATCCGGAAAACTTTCCCCGAACGATCCGCCGTTCATCAGCGCCTCTTCAAAAGGTGCCGGGCCACGACACTTCGTCTTTACGCCAAAAGGCGATGCCCTGTGGCTGATTAACGAAGAAGCCTCGACGCTGACCCATTATACGCTGGACAACGCAGGCCGATTGAAAGAGGGCAAAACGGTCTCCGCCCTGCCTGCGGGGTATAAAGGCACCAGCTTTGCCGCCGGGCTGGCGCTGAGCGCGGACGGCAAGCAGCTGTATGTGGCTAATCGTTTGCATAACAGCATCGGGCACTTTACCGTAACAGCGGACGGCACGCTGACGCACCGGGACGACGTCTGGACGCGGGGCGATTACCCGCGCACCCTGACGCTCGATAAACAAGGGCGCTGGCTGTACGTAATGAACCAGCGCAGCGACAACATTACCCGCTTTCGCGTGGCGCAGGACGGCAAGCTGAGCGCAGAGCCAGACTATACGCCGGTCGGCAGCCCATCCCAGATGGTCATTTCACCCTAAGCAGTAAGAGGACAACGACGTGCGATTTCCGAACCAACGTTTAGCGCAACTTTTCGATCTGTTGCAAAACGAGACGCTGCCGCAGGACGAGCTGGCGCAGCGGCTGTCGGTCTCCACGCGAACCGTCCGTGCTGACATCACCGCCCTGAACGCGCTGCTGGCGAGCCACGGGGCGCAGTTTATTCTGAGCCGTGGCAATGGCTATCAGCTGAAAATTGACGACGCCGCGCGTTATCAGCAGTTGCAGGCCTCTCATCCGCGCGCGCTGCGCATACCGCGAACCGGGCCGGAGCGCGTGCACTATCTGGTGGTGCGTTTTCTGACGTCAGCGTTTTCAATCAAGCTGGAAGATTTGGCCGATGAGTGGTTTATCAGCCGCGCCACGCTGCAAAGCGACATGGTGGAGGTGCGTGAGCTTTTCCAGCGCTATAACCTGACGCTGGAAACCCGTCCGCGCCACGGCATGAAGCTGTTTGGCAGCGAGATGTCGACGCGCGCGTGCCTGACCGACCTGCTGTGGGAGCTGGCGCAGCAGGACAGCCTGAACCCGCTGGTCACCGACGTGGCGCTCAACGCCGGCGTGCCGGAGCAGATGGTCACGGTGTTGCACGACGCGCTGACCCGCCACCATATCCGCCTGACCGATGAAGGCGAGCTGTTCCTGCGCCTGTACTGTGCGGTCTCGGTGCGTCGCATCAGCGAAGGTTATCCGCTGCCGGAGTTCCACGCGGAGGATGTCGAGGAGAACGTGCGCGAGGCGGCAAAAAATATTGCGGTGACCATCCAGCAGCTCGCGGGCAAGCCGCTTTCCCCTTCCGAGGAGAACTGGCTGTGCGTCCACATTGCGGCGCGGCAGATCCAGGAGATCGCGCCGAGCGCGATCAACGCCGATGATGACGAAGCCCTGGTCAACTATATCCTGCGCTATATCAACACCCACTATAACTACAACCTGCTGAGCGACGAGCAGCTGCATGCAGACCTGCTCACGCACATCAAAACCATGATCACCCGCGTGCGCTATCAGATAATGATCCCCAACCCGTTGCTGGATAACATCAAGCAGCACTACCCGATGGCCTGGGACATGACGCTGGCGGCGGTGTCGAGCTGGGGCAAATACACCCCGTATGTGATCAGCGAAAACGAAATAGGCTTCCTGGTGCTGCATATCGGCGTCGGGCTGGAGCGTCACTACAATATTGGCTACCAGCGCCAGCCGCGCGTGCTGCTGGTGTGCGACGCCGGTAACGCGATGGTACGAATGATTGAGGCGGTGCTGCAGCGCAAATACCCGCAGATTGAGGTCACGCGCACGCTGACGTTGCGCGAGTACGAGCTGGCTGACGCTATCAGCGAAGACTTCGTGATCTCCACCGCCCGCGTGAGTGAAAAGTCCAAACCGGTGGTGATGATCGCGCCGTTCCCGACGGACTACCAACTGGAGCAAATCGGCAAGCTGGTGCTGGTGGACCGCACCCGTCCGTGGATGCTGGATAAATACTTCGACGCGGCCCATTTTCGCATTCTTGATACGCCGATTGACCAGCAAACGCTGTTCCGGGAGCTGTGTGACCAGCTTGAAAGCGAAGGTTTCGTTGGTGCGGAATTTCTGGATTCGGTTGTTGAGCGTGAAGCCATCGTCAGCACCATGCTCGGTGACGGTATCGCGCTGCCGCACTCCCTGGGACTGCTGGCGCAGAAAACGGTGGTCTATACGGTGCTGGCCCCGCAGGGCATCCCGTGGGGCGATGAAACCGCGCACGTCATCTTCCTGCTCGCCATCAGCAAGCGCGAGTATGAAGAGGCAATGGCGATCTACGACATTTTCGTCACCTTCCTGCGCGAGCGCGCCATGACGCGACTCTGCGGCTGCGGGAGTTTTGACGCGTTTAAGGCGGTAGCAATGGAGAGTTTGAGCCGGTTTTGAGAGGCGCTATCCAGAATTCGATGTAATGCGAATGTAATGCTAAACTGCATTACACATTGCTCATTACCGGAGGCATAATGGCCACGCTGAACGTCCGTCTGGATGACAAACTTAAAAACGAGGCGTATGCCGTGCTGGAAAAACTCAATATCACCCCCACTGAAGCGGTACGGCTACTGTTTCAGTACGTTGCAGAGACCGGACGGATGCCGGTGAAAACTGTCACCATAAGCGACGGTGAAGAGGCGCTTATTCAGACAGTCCGGGAGCGACTGGCTAATCCACAAAAGGGAATTAAGGTTAGTCTGGATGACTTATGAACTGGAATTCGACCCGAGGGCATTAAAGGAGTGGCATAAACTGGGCGATACCGTGAAAGCCCAGTTTAAGAAGAAGTTAGCCAGCGTACTGGTGAATCCCCGGAATGAATCTGCCCGCCTGCATGACCTGCCTGACTGTTACAAGATAAAGCTTAAATCCTCTGGCTACCGCCTGGTTTATCAGGTGCGGGACGCGGTGGTTATTGTTTTTGTCATTTCCATTGGTAAGCGAGAGAAATCCGCTGCGTATCAGGCCGCGAGCAAACGGCTTTAGCGCTCAGCGCAAATGGTGCACAACCTGATTGCTGCTGCCGCGCCAGATCAGTGCCGGATCTTTCAGGTCCTGCACAAACTTGCCGTCGACCAGCACGTTGATCAGATCCACCACTTCCCTCTGTTGAGCATCCAGCTCATCCAGCTTATAGCCGGTCCAGACCCAGATATCTTTTCCGGCGCACTCGCGGCGAATACGTTTCACCAGCTTCAGGATTTCCGGGACGTTCTGCGGATGGAGCGGATCGCCACCAGAGAGTGAAATACCCTGACGGGAAATGCGCGTGTCGTTCAGATCGGCGATGATCCGATCCGCCATCTCATCGGTGAACGGCAGACCGGAATTCAGACGCCAGGTGCTTTTGTTGTAGCAACCAGGGCATTCGTGAACGCAGCCTGCCACAAAAAGCGTGCAGCGTGTGCCGGGGCCGTTGACGATATCGACGGGATAATACTGATGATAATTCATAGTGTTAACCTGATGCCCTCACCCCGGCCCTCTCCCACAGGGAGAGGGAGAAAACCGGCGGCAGGCATAACAATGTGCTCAATCTATTCCCTCTCCCTTGAGGGAGAGGGGTAGGGTGAGGGGGAGAACCCGGCGAAGAACTTAACCGATCTGCCCATTCCCCAAATGCTTCACGCGGCGCTTCACTTCTTCCTGCTTACCGGCGTTGAACGGACGCGCGTCCGGGCTGCCGAGATAGCCGCACACGCGGCGGGTAACGGAGACGCGGGCCGCATCGTGGTTACCGCATTTCGGGCAGGTGAAGCCTTTGCTGGTACACTCAAACTCACCGGTGAAGCCGCACTCGTAGCACTCGTCGATTGGCGTGTTAGTGCCGTAATACGGAACGTGCTGATAGCTGTAATCCCATACGTCTTCCAGCGCCTTCAGGTTGTGCTGGATGTTCGGGTACTCGCCGTAGCAGATGAAGCCGCCGCTGGCGATAGGCGGGTAGGCCGCTTCAAAGTCGATCTTGTCGTACGGGTTCACCTTTTTCTCAACGTCCAGGTGGAAGCTGTTGGTGTAGTAGCCTTTGTCGGTTACACCTTCCACGATGCCGAACTCGGCGGCGTCCAGACGGCAGAAGCGGTCGCACAGGTTTTCGCTTGGCGTGCTGTACAGGCTAAAGCCGTAGCCGGTTTCGTCTTTCCACTGGTCAACGGCATCGCGCAGACGCTGAACAATCGCAACGCCTTTCTCACGCAGCGCTTCGCTGTCGTAAACGTGTTTGTCACCAAACAGCGCGTTAATGGTTTCGTGAATACCGATGTAACCGAGAGAAATCGATGCGCGACCGTTTTTGAAAATCTCGGATACGTCATCGTCCGCCTTCAGACGCACGCCGCAGGCCCCTTCCATATAAAGGATGGGCGCCACGCGGGCTTTCACCCCTTCAAGACGCGCGATGCGGGTCATCAGCGCCTTGCGGGCCAGTTGCAGACGTTCGTCCAGCAGCGTCCAAAACGCCGCTTCGTTACCTTTAGCCTCCAGCGCGATGCGCGGCAGGTTAAGGCTGATCACGCCCAGGTTGTTGCGCCCGTCGTGGATCTGCTCGCCGTTTTCGTCTTCATACACGCCGAGGAAGCTGCGGCAGCCCATTGGCGTTTTGAACGAGCCGGTAACCTTAACCACCTGGTCATAGTTGAGGATGTCCGGGTACATGCGCTTGCTCGCGCACTCCAGCGCCAGCTGTTTGATATCGTAGTTGGGATCGCCAAACTTGTGGTTCAGGCCGTCGCGGATGGCGAACACCAGCTTCGGGAACACCGCGGTTTTGCGGTTTTTGCCCAGACCAGAGATGCGGTTACGCAGAATCGACTGCTGGATCAGACGCGACTCCCAGCTGGTGCCGAGGCCAAAACCGAAGGTAACGAACGGCGTCTGGCCGTTGGCGGTATGCAGCGTGTTGACTTCATATTCCAGAGACTGGAACGCGTCGTAGCACTCTTTCTCGGTGCGGGAGTGGGCGTAGCCGTCAGCGTCCGGGATCTGCCACTCTTCCGCCGTTTTACGGTGCTTATTGAAGCTCTCGGTCACAAACGGTGCCAGCACTTCATCGATGCGGTTGATGGTAGTGCCACCGTAAATATGGCTCGCCACCTGGGCGATGATCTGCGCCGTGACCGCCGTCGCGGTGGAGATCGATTTTGGCGGCTCAATCTCGGCGTTCCCCATCTTAAAGCCCTGGGTCAGCATGCCTTTCAGGTCGATCAGCATGCAGTTGAACATCGGGAAGAACGGTGAATAGTCGAGATCGTGGTAGTGGATCTCGCCCCGCTCGTGCGCGGAGACCACGTCACGCGGCAGCAGGTGCTGGCGGGCGTAGTGTTTGGCGACAATACCGGCCAGCAGGTCGCGCTGGGTGGGGATCACTTTACTGTCTTTATTGGCATTTTCATTGAGCAGCGAGGAGTTTGTCTGCTCCACCAGGCCACGAATTTCCTGGTTCAGGCGACCGCGTTTCTCACGCTGGACGTCACGATCGTGACGGTACTCGATGTAGGCACGCGCCAGCTGCTTGTACGGCCCGGACATCAGCTGGTTTTCAACCGCGGTCTGGATCTCGTTGATGTCCACCTGGCTGCGTTCATTCATCTGGCTGCTAACGATTTCTGCGACGGTGGCGCAGTAATCTGCGTCATCGACTCCCGCTGCTTTAGCTGCACGAAGAATGGCTTCTTTGATGCGCTCTGATTTTAACGGCACTTTACAGCCATCACGCTTCATCACATGCGGTGTCATGATCACTCCATTTTAAAAACAGGTTATCCACAAAGGCGGGGAAGTATTCACCGGATGGATTATCAACCGGGCCAGTCACTTCCCTCGTTCCCGACACTTGTTATCCACAATTCCGGCCAGCGTCGATGCCGTCTTGTTGTTGGAATAGTAGACGATAAATACAAGATGTTGGGTCGGGCTGCATTTTAATGGCTATATATAGTGATTTGCATCAAACATGTTTGCGATTTTTTTGATTCAGAACAAAGTAAAAAGACGAGAGTACAAACGGCGGGCGCTACAGCCTTTGTAAAAAATAAAGGAAAAATCCGGTTATTTTTACAACAAAAACAGGCGCTCAGCGTGGGTGACCCTGAGCGCCAGCGCGTTAGCCCAGACCGAGAAGCCAGCGTAATCCGGCATGCAGGAAGGCTGCCGCCGCGATCGCTCCAAGGATCGTGGGAAGTAAAAGGGAGCGGGCAGGTTTATCGTTAGTCGCCGTATGCGCTTCGGCATTAAGGGCGGATAACGCCTCTTCGCACGTACGCGCTGCCAGCAGGCGGTTGCGCACGCGTTCATCCGTGAGGGAGGAGGTCAGCATGGTCAGCAGCTGCATATGCGTGCTGCCCGCTTCGGCTTCCGGTATAGCCAGCAGGAAAACCATTCTGACGTCTTCATCGCCCTCCAGACCGGGCCAGAGAATGGGGTCGTCAAACAGCGCCAGGCAAAACGCCGCCCGCTGGACCACGGGCGACTTACCGTGGGGCACGGCAAGCTCCTCGCCAAGCGCGGTGGGGCCTTCACTCTCGCGTTGCAGCACGCAGCGAATAAACGCCTCTTTATCGCCGATCAGGTTGCGCGCCGCCAGGGAGGCGGACATCCGCTCGATCAGCGCGTCAGGCGTAGATAAAGGGGGATTGATAAAAATCAGGTCCGGGTACGTCAACGCACGCAAATTCATATTAAACCTCAAGCAAAAAGTCGCAGGTACAGGAAGGGGCAATCAGGGTTACCGGCGCAACGGGTTCTTCGAGATAGTTGATCTGTAAAAGCCCGGCCAGGTTCTCGGGAACCGGCACTGGCTGCGTTCCGGCGTTAAATACCCGTACGATGGTCCCGGACAGAGTGCGCGCATGGGGCAGCGCGGAGAGAATGAGTGGCTCCGGCAATGACAGCAATGAACATTCCGCCGGAAGATGCCGCTCGGGATGGCGCAGCTGAAAGCGCTCGAGGCGATTATCCAGCGTGTGCAGGGATTGCCGCTGGTAGGTAAAGGGCTGACCGCAGGCCTGATTTTCCAGCTGACGCAGCGTGAGATGGTCGGCATTGTCTGCCAGCGCAACGCTAAAGGAAAAGTGCAGCGGCTTGAGCAGCTGCGCATCCGGTGTTTCGACCACCGTATTATTAATGCCCGATGCGCGTCCTGGCCGCCACTCAAGGTTGCTACGCCCCAGTACGCCTGTGGACTTAAACAGCGTCAGCGCAATAGCAGCCTGTTTCGTCCCGACAACCTGAAACTCTTTCATGCCGCGGCTGTTTACCACCAGCGCTTTACCCGGCTCGGCGATGGCGATGATCCCCTCGCTGGTTTCGATATCCACCGGCCGCTCGCGATAGTGCGCCTGCCAGTTCAGGTCGTCACACCCCGTTGGGCGGTGAACGATGGCGAACGGCTGCGACGCAATGGACGTCCGGGTACGGATGTCGCTGTTAATGAGCAGGCGCAACCGATGGTCGCAGACGCTGTTTTCAACAGAGATATCAACATACAGATTGGGGTCGCCCTGACGCAGCTCGCACACGACGTGGATCGTGAGCGGTATGAAGCTGTTATCCGTGCGGGAAGAGAGATTTCGCGGCAGGTATAACAGGGCCTCAAGCTCCATCCGCTCAATGAGAGTATGCTTTTTGCAGTCGATCAGGGTGAAGTGCCAGCAGCGGGTGGGTTCATCCTCCGGCAGGGGCGAAAAGTCGTAACTGTCTCCGCCATCCGCACAGTCTTCGAAGCTAAACAGCCCGGTGATGCACCTGCCGTTGCGCTTATCGTGAAGTGTAAGCGTACCAGCGTCGATTGCCAGCCGACAGACTTCATTTTCAATCTCGCTGGCCGTTTTCTGGCGCGTCGGCACAAACGCTGCGGGGTTGGCTTGAACGGTAAAGGCCCGGTAGCCAACGGCAGGCAGCGCCTGCGCCAGCAGCGCAATGTGCCAGCGGTAATAAGGCGGCAGGGGCGTTTCACATTCCCCCTTCGAACCGAGAGAGATAACGCTTCCTCCGGGCAGGGTTTCTCTGGACAGCACCTCAAAGTTGAGCGGCTTACCCTGATGCGTCAGCGCGATATTGTCGGCGCGGCTGTACAACGTGGTTTTGACCACGCGGCTGGTGCGGCTTGGCAGGGCGTTGAAGATAAGCAGATCGCCGTCGTCGCAGCTTGCCATCGCCAGCCCTTTAACGACCAGATTCCACAAGCTGTGGCAAAGCTGCCAGGTCTGCTCCAGGCGATGAAGAATATCCCGGTTCGTCGCGTCGCTGTTACATCCGCCCATGGAGTCATGGGCATGGCAGCGCAGCAGTTTTTTCCACAGGGTATCGACCAGCCCCAGATTGACCGGAATTCCCTGATGGCGCGCAATCGCAATCGCAGGCTCCAGCTGGCGCAGGATGAACTGTTCAATCTCGTCGTTTTTCTTTTTGATGTCGTAGCGCACGGAGCCGATGGTTTTGTGGATCCGGGTGTAGCGCGGTGATTTCAGCTCGCCTTCCCATACCTCAAGCCGCTCGCGCTGCGGGCGCAGGCTCTCCACGTACTCCTCAAGCGAGCTGAGGAAATAGCGGTCACGGGCGGGGGAGTGCTCGCTCGCCGTTTGCAGCGTGCGCGGCAGCGTCGGGTCGATGCTAACCTGATCGCCGCCGCAGGGCAGCAGCAGGTTGTCGATGCCCGCACGTTCGCGCAGCAGATCGACAATCGGGAAGATTTTGTTTTCAAGATGGTGGGGATCGGCGTGCATATTTTTGGCCGCGCCGTAACCCAGCGCCATCGCGCAGGCGATAACCGTTTCGCCAGAGGGGGCGCGCCACAGAAACTGGCTGTTTTTGACCATGCGATCGTGGTCGATCCCGCGCCAGAAGACGATGTTATCGATATTGCAGCCGCGGAGGATCGTTGGCATTTGCGCGTTGTGTCCGAAGGTGTCCGGCAGATAGCCCACCTGCATCGCGTGCCCGAGCGCCCGCGCGGCGGCGATGCCATATTTCAGGTTACGCACGATCGACTCACCGTGAACGTTCCAGCTGTCGGTTTGGGTATACCACGGCCCGACAAACAGCCGTTTCTCGCTGACCAGCTTCTTCAGGCGCGGCGTGTATTCCGGATTCACGGCCAGGAAGTCGTCCACCACCGCCATCTGCCCATCAAGATGGTAGCAACGGTAGGCCGGGTCCTGCTCCAGCGTGTCGATAACGTCCGCAAAGTTCCAGGATGCCAGCACCGTGCTGTCCTGACGCGTGAAATACCACTCCTGATCCCAGTGCGTATGGGCAATAACGTGAATTTGACTCATGATATTTCCCTTAATCCGCGTTTTTAGGGCTGACGTAGAGCACGCCTAACGCGCAGATCAGCGCGCCCACGCACACGCTCGCAAGATAGCCTGCCACGTTCGTGGCCAGCGGCCATCCCCAGATGGCGGGCAGGGGAAGCGTCTGCTTCACCTCCAGGGCAATCGCCAGCAGCGCGCCAGAGACGGCGCCGATCATAAACACGGGGATCAGGCGCGGGTTTTTCAGGATGAAGGGGATTGCGCCCTCTGAAATGCCAATCAGGCCCAGCAGCAGCGAGGTACTGCCAACGGTTTTCTCTTCGCGGGAAAACACGTCCGGCAGGCCAAAGCGACCGTTCAGGAACGCCGCAAGGCCGACGCCGATGGAAGGGATCACGATGGATAATTCGCGGGCGGTTAAATCAAAGGTTTCGCTCACGCCGTTCAGGCCGAGCGCCACCGAACCCGCCGCTTTATTGACAGGCCCACCCAGATCGAACGCGGTGCCTGCGGCGATCATCGCTGAATAGAAGCCGCGTCCGGTATCGCCTGCCGAGGTAAAAAACACCACCATCAGCTGGTTGAGTGAACCGAAAACCGGATTGATCAGATATTCCATCACCATCACCAGCGTGATGCCGGTGATCAGCGGCACGAGCAGCATGGTTTTGATGGTGGTGAGTTGCTGGCGGACGTGGATAGTATCGTTAAGCCACCGCACCAGATAACCCACGAAAAAGCCGATGCCAATGGCGCCAAAAAAGCCCGACGGCATAAAGGTCTCAATGTCGAAAAAGCGCTTATACACCTCATCGGACATAATGCCGCCGATAAGCCCGGGGATCAGGGCGGGCTTGCCGGCAATCGAAAACGCCAGATACATGGCGAACACCGGATACATGAACTTAATGGTCATAAAGCCGAGCTTATCCAGCAGGCTAAACGGTGAATGCTCAATGTTGATGAATTGCCCGGTGATTTTGGCCGTCGCCATCATCAGGCCGCCCATTACAACCACGGGTAACATGTAGCTGATGGCCGCCATGATGTGGCCGATAAAAATCTGGTAGGCGGAGCGCGTAATCTCCGGCTCGTGTTCCCCGGCTTCGGCGCATTTTCCCATCGCTAAAGCCTGGCGCAGGTAGCGGTCGGTGTCCTTGATAAGCTCCTGGGTGCGCGTTTTAAGGTGCGGAACGCCGTCAAAACGTTCCACATCCTGAATGGGCACGTCGGTCGCCAGGATAATCGCGCTGGCGCTGGCAATATCCTGTTTGGTGAGCCTGTTTTTGACGCCGTCGCTTCCCTGCGTTTCGACCTTGACCTCAATGTTGTGCTGTTTCGCCCAGGCCATAATTTTATTGGCGGCCATAAATGTATGCGCTATTCCTGTCGGACAGGCCGTTACAGCGATAATTTTTTGTTTCATCATTGTAATAAATTCCTGACTGTGAAAATAACGGCAGTATAAAGAGAAACAAAAACAAGCCTTAATGTTTGCTAATACTAATTGCGTATCACGATACGCCTTGATGCAATGTGTGAAGCGCCTTCCAGAGACTATTTCCGCGAGCTGTTAATATAGCGACTGGTTTTAACAGGGCGTGATATATGAATTCTTTTCAGGGAAGTGAACGTTTAATATTTGAATACATCCAGTTCCATGCGCATTCTATTTCTAATATTTCCGCAAAAGAGATTGCCCGGGATACATTTACCACCACGACATCGGTTAACCGCGTCTGTAAAAAGATGGGGTATAAGAGCTATACCGAGCTTCGGTATCGTTTTCTGGGCGATCAATCTCTGGCCTCACCCGTCGCCCCCTGCGGGGTGGCAAATGAAGAGGGGATTGTGACGGAGGTCTCCGGGCTGCTGGTGCACGCCAGCCATATCTACCTGTACGCGCGGGGTGCCTCGCTTACCAGCCTCAACTACCTGTCGCGCTTTTTGTCGCTGGCGAGCCTGCCGCATCTGATCCTCAACGACATGCACCAGCTCACGCGCGTGTCGAAAGGGACGCTGGTGCTGATCAGTAAATCAGGCGAGACCCAGTCGCTTATCGAAATGGCGCGTAACGCGCTGCGAAAAGGGCTGAAGATTGTGGCGATCACCCGTCAGGGATCGTCGCTGGCTGCTTTGGCGACGCTGTGCTGGCCGTTAACAATTGATATCAGCGCGGTTTCGCTCTATCAGCGGGAAGGGCAGCTTGAGCTGCTAAGTGCCGTGGACCGCATCGGCTGCAGGCTTTTGCAGCACGATGCGGTATAAGGTCGCGGTTAAAGCTGTTTAACAATGCCCAGGCGAACGGCGTAATCATTTTTATGATTGCCGTCGTCATCGATGTAGGTTTTATCCAGCGAGACCAGTTCGACATACGGCGTCCAGCCGTCGTCGAGCTTATAGTTGAACGCCACGGTATGCTCCCAGTAGGTATCATCCCCGGTCCCCTGATCGACATTATCCTGCCAGCGGAAACGCGGGTTATAGGACATACCGAATTTACCGATGTTATAGGCAAACCAGATATCGAACTGATGGGATTCACGGCGGGTATAGCCGCTGCCGTCTAGCTGTTTATCGCTGTGCGCGTCGTTTACGGTGTTGTAGCGATAGCGTGTGGAGAGATTGAGGCCATTGTCGAAGGCTTTCCATCCCTGAATAAAGGGACGGTAGTGCGTGTTGCTGGCGGTGAAAACGGTCACCATACCGGGCGCAACGGCGAAACCATTGCCGAGATCGAAGCGCCAGCGCGTCTCAATTTCCTGCGCGGCTTCGGTTAAGCCTTTATCGTCGGCGTTATATCGGTCGGTATCGCCAAAAAAGGTATCGTTATGATTTTGTGCAGCCTCAACGGAAAAGTAAAAACCGTTATCCGCCTGATGCATAACCTTAATACGGGAGTCGTTAACGTCAGAGCGCGTATTATGACCGAAACGCAGATCGACGGCGGTATTTCCGCACCATCCCTGAGTGCTGATCAATAATGCGCTAATACAGCTTGCTTTAATAATTGTCTTTTTCATCATATCCTGCCGGGGTTATTTAATTGGCAGGGCTATTTTTATTTTTGCCGTTGCAATATGTAAAAGTTATTGTCATACATTTAGCGTATCGCTAAACGCGGAAATAGCGGAGATACGACCCGCGCCGTATCTCCTGAGGTTTACGCCTGCAACCACCAGACGGCTTCAAACGGCCGGAGCACTGCCGCGTCTGGACCGGCATAGTTGCTCATTACCACGTTCCACTCGCCGTGCAGGGCGTCGGGACGCCACTCCTGAGGCGCAGGGCTGAGGTTTGCGGCCACGATCAGGGTTTGCCCCTGCCACTGGCGGCGGTAGCACCACAGATAAGGGTGGTCAGGCAGAAGATCCTCATAATCCCCCCACGTCAGCACCGGCAGGGTTTTACGCAGACGAATCAGCGCTTGATAGGTATAAAACACCGAATCCGGGTCATCCAGCGCCGCGCGGGCGTTCACGGTTTCGTAGTTATCGCAGACGCTAATCCAGGGTTCGCCTGCGGTAAAGCCCGCGTTGTGCGAGGCATCCCACTGCATTGGCGTGCGGCCATTATCGCGGGATTTACTCGCCAGGATCGCCAGCAGTTCATCCGGATCGCGACCGGTTGCCCGCAGTTCGGCGAACATGTTCAGACTTTCCACGTCGCGATAGTCGGTGATGCGCGTGAAGTGCGGGTTGGTCATGCTAATCTCTTCGCCCTGATAGATATAAGGCGTGCCCTGCATGCCGTGCAACACCATGCCAAGCATCTTCGCGGCGACGACGCGGTATTCCCCCTCGTCACCAAAGCGCGACACAATGCGCGGCTGATCGTGGTTACACCAGAACAGCGCGTTCCAGGCTTTGTTATGCATCCCCTGCTGCCAGTGGCTGAACAGGGTTTTCAGCGCCACGAAGTTTGGTTTTGCCTTCGTCCACTTTTCGCCGCCGGGATAATCGACCTTGAGGTGATGGAAATTAAAGGTCATCGACAGTTCGCGGCCATCGAGCGATGCGTACTGCTGGCAGTTCTCCAGCGAGGTGGATGACATTTCGCCTACGGTCATCAGGTTGCGCGGCGTAAAGACGTCGCGGCTCAGCTCCTGCAGATACTCGTGAATGCGCGGCCCGTCGGTATAGAAGCGGCGGCCATCGCCCACGTCGTCGTTCGGGAAATTCTGGTCTTTTGAAATCAGGTTGATCACGTCGAGACGCAGGCCGTCCACGCCGCGATCGGCCCAGAATTCGCACACGCTTTTTAGCTCGGCGCGCACGTCAGGATTCTCCCAGTTGAGGTCCGCCTGCTCCGGGGCGAAAAGGTGCAGATAATACTGCTCGCTCTCGGCATGCCAGCGCCAGGCGTTGCCGCCGAATTTCGAACGCCAGTTGTTAGGCAACTGGTCCGGCGTGCCGTCGCGCCAGATGTAGAACTGACGATACGGGCTGGCTTTATTCAGCGATTCGCGGAACCAGGCGTGCTGCGTTGAGGTGTGGTTCAGCACCATATCCAGAACAATGCGAATGCCGCGCTGGTGCGCCTCGGCGACCAACTCATCAAAATCGTCCAGCGTACCGTAGGCCGGATCGATGGCGGTGTAATTCGCCACATCGTAACCGTTATCCACCTGCGGGGAGATGTAAAACGGCGTCAGCCAGATGGCGTCGATCCCGAGCGTTTTGAGGTAATCAAGACGCTGCGTTACGCCGCGTAAATCACCGGTGCCGCGCCCGGTCGTGTCCTGGAAGCTCTTCGGGTAGATCTGATAGATGACGCCGTTCTGCCACCAGTGAGGAAGGGTATTCATAATGCGTTCCTGCAAATGCGAAGGGGGCGCAACTGCGCCCCGAAAGATAACGTTAGACGATCTGGAGCGTGCCCTGACGGAATTTACGCTGGTATATCACGGTGGTGAGCGCCATCGGGACGATAATTGCGATGGCCATTGCCAGGGCAAACACCTGCCAGAACGCGGGCTGAATGGAGAGGATGCCCGGCAGCCCGCCGACGCCGATCCCGTTCGCTATCACGCCGTTCAGGCCACACAGCAGGCCCGCCAGGCCGGAGCCGATCATTGCGCAGAGCATCGGGAAGCGGTACTTCAGGTTGATGCCGTACATTGCCGGTTCGGTCACGCCGAGGTAGGCGGAGATCGCCGCCGGAACGGAGATTTCACGTTCGTTATGCTTGCGGCTGACGATGATAATGCCGGTGACCGCAGAAGCCTGTGCGATGTTAGAGAGCGCAATGATTGGCCAGACCGGCGTGCCGCCAAGGCTCTGGATCATCTGCATATCAATCGCCAGCGTGGTCTGATGCACGCCGGTGATCACCAGCGGGGCATACAGGAAGCCAAACAGCGCGGCACCAATCGGCGCGAAGCTGCCGGTCATCAGATGACGCACCGCGAAGGCCACGCCGTCGCCAATCAGGCGGCCAAACGGACCGATAAAGGCATGCGCGAGGAACACCGCAATAATCAACGAGCTGACCGGCACCACCACCAGATAGAGATAATCCGGCACCATGCGCTTGATGCGCGTCTCGATAAAGCCCAGCGTCAGGCCTGCGAGCAGGGCGGGAATCACCTGCGCCTGATAACCGACTTTTGCGATGGTAAACAGGCCGAAGTTCCATACCTCCGGCACCTGCTGACCAAGTAAGTAAGCGTTCATTAACTGTGGAGAGACCAGCGTGACGCCCAGTACGATGCCGAGAATCGGCGTACCGCCCATCTTGCGCACCGCGGACCAGCAGATCCCCACCGGCAGGTAGAAGAAGATCGCTTCGCCAATCAGCCACAGGAAATCATAGATGCTTTGCAGGGCCGGGTACATCTGCGCCAGCGTTTTGCCGTCGCTCATCGGCACGTCCCCGATGACGTTGCGGAACCCTAAGATTAAGCCCCCGCTGATCAGCGCCGGCAGCAGCGGGAAGAAAATCTCTGCGAAATGGGAGATAAGCTGTTCGTGCCACTTCATATTCTGGCGCGCGGCTTTCTTCGCCTGCTCTTTATCGGCGGAGGAGTGCCCGGTTGTCGCCAGCAGAGCCTGATAGTAATCGCCCACTTCGGTACCAATAACGACCTGGAACTGACCGGCGTTGGTGAAGCAGCCTTTGACCATCGACAGCTCTTCAATGGCTTTAGGGTTGGCTTTGGCCGGATCGTTCAGCACGAAGCGCAGGCGGGTAATACAGTGGCTGACGGTCGCAATATTCTCGCGTCCGCCGACCAGGACGATCAGCTGGTCGATATCTGCTTGTCTGACTTTACTCATCATGAAACCTCATGATCTATTGATAGGGGTTATGACCTGAGCGCAAGCCTACTCTTTAAGCGTGACGGCGAAAACGGGAACGTTCCCGAAATTGGGGGAGGATCACAATAATCTGATGTTGGACGGTTAAGCCAGGTGTGAGGGAATAACGATCTGGCGCGGCTCCGCGCGGCCATTAATCTGCTCTATCAACTGCGCGGCTGCCTGTCGGCCAGACTCCGCGTAGCCGGGGTCGACGGTGATGATCTCCGGGTGCAGGAACTTCATCAGCGGCGTGCTGCCCACGCTTGCGACTTGCAGATCGGTAATACGCTGTTCATGTAAATACTTACTTACGCCAAGCGCCAGAGTATCCGTGGCGCAGACCAGCGCGGTGGTTTGGGGCGTCAGGACGCTTGCGGCCTGCTCATACCCTTGCTTCATGCCCAGGCCCGGCAGGGACGCGACGGCGGGGAGGTTATGTTTTTTACAGAACGTCAGGTAAGCCTCGTGGCGACGTTTGCCGGTGGTGACGTCGGTATGCGGGACGCCCAGATAGCTTATATAGCGATGGCCCTGCTCAAACAGGCGCTGCATCAGGGTGATAATCGCCCCCTCGTCATCGTAACAAACGGAGGCGAACCCGCTGGCATCGCGCGCCAGCAGCACCAGCGACCGCTGCCACGGCTTGAGTATCTCGTCCTGAATACCGGAAAAGCCAAACAGCACCACGCCATCAATGTTGCGGCGCTGGAGCATGCCCAGGTGTTCTTCCACCATCTGCGGCGAGAACTTGCTCTCCATCATGATGGGATCGTAACCCTGCTCATAAAAGGCGGGAAGCATGGTCTGTACGGCGAGGTTTTCTGAGAGAGAATCCAGACGCGAGACGATAATGGCGACGACTTTGTCGCTCTGACCACGCATGGCGCGCGCGGAGCGGGAAGGGGAAAAACCGTGCTGATTCATCACCGCCTCGACGCGTTCACGCGTGCGTTCGCTGACACCGCTTTCGTTGTTGAGCACGCGCGAGACGGTGGATTTCCCCACGCCGCTTAAACGCGCGATGTCTTTAATCGTAAGGCGGTTCTGCATGCTGTTTTCCCTGTAACAACGACAAAATGGTCAATTGAGCCTAATGCTATAGCGCGAATTCGCTATGGGCAAAGTCTGGTTTACGTTAGGTTTATTTGCCTGGGGTTATAATACCGCCCGAATCGTCACAAACGGTATGGATAAATCCTTATACTGCGCGGCGACATCCCACTTTTTACTTACCGGAGGCTATATGGATCCCGATCCCGCCCCTCTCCTGAACGGGAGAGCAATTTCTTTCCGGTAAGCCAGCCTCCGCGCTGCTCACCGGTTACGTGAGGCAGCGCGTTTTTAAACGCTCCTGCTTGAAATCTTAAGTGCCCCTCAGGCCCGGCTTTGTCGCGCCTGCAGGAAAGACTGCATCCGCCCGGCGGATGCGGGGAGCTTACTATGCTTAAAAATATTACTCGCCAGCTGCTTGCCCAGCTGAGCCGTCATCTGCCACGTCGCCTGACCGAGCGCGACCCGCTGCCGAACGCCAAACATCTGGCCGGTGCGGCGATCCCGGCATCCCTGACCGAACGCTGCCTGAATGTGGCGGCAATGGATGAAAATGAAGTCTGGCGCGCCTTTGGCGGACATCCGGAAGGGCTGAACGCGCTTGAAGTGGAAAAAATCCGCGCCGTGCACGGCGACAACCAGATTCCGGCGCAAAAGCCGTCTCCGTGGTGGGTGCACCTGTGGCACTGCTACCGTAACCCGTTCAACCTGCTGCTGACCGTGCTGGGCATTATCTCCTACGCGACCGAAGATCTGTTTGCCGCCGGGGTGATTGCGCTGATGGTGGGCATCTCCACGCTGCTCAATTTCATTCAGGAAGCCCGCTCCACCAAAGCGGCGGACGCCCTGAAAGCGATGGTCAGCAACACGGCGACCGTCTCCCGCGTGATTAACGATCTGGGGGAAAACGCCTGGGTTGAGCTGCCTATCGACCAGCTGGTGCCGGGCGATCTGGTGAAGCTCGCCGCCGGGGATATGATCCCCGCGGATTTACGCATCATTCAGGCTCGCGATCTGTTTGTGGCGCAGGCCTCGCTGACCGGTGAATCCCTGCCGGTTGAGAAAGTGGCGCGCACTCGTGAGCCGCAGCAGATAAACCCGCTGGAGTGCGATACCCTGTGCTTTATGGGCACCACGGTGGTGAGCGGCACGGCGCAGGCGATTGTCACCGCGACCGGGGGCAACACCTGGTTCGGGCAGTTGGCCGGGCGCGTCACCGAGCAGGAGAGCGAGCCGAATGCGTTCCAGAAGGGCATTGGCCGCGTCAGCATGCTGCTGATCCGCTTTATGATGGTGATGACGCCAATTGTGCTGCTGATCAACGGCTACACCAAGGGCGACTGGTGGGAAGCGGCGCTGTTCGCGCTCTCCGTGGCCGTCGGCCTGACGCCGGAAATGCTGCCGATGATTGTGACCTCCACCCTGGCACGCGGGGCAGTCAAACTCTCTAAGCAAAAAGTTATCGTTAAGCACCTCGACGCCATTCAAAACTTCGGCGCGATGGACATTCTCTGCACCGATAAAACCGGCACGCTGACCCAGGACAAAATCGTGCTGGAGAACCACACCGATATCGCCGGTAAAACCAGCGATCGCGTGCTGTACAGCGCCTGGCTCAACAGCCATTACCAGACCGGGCTGAAAAACCTGCTCGACGTCGCCGTGCTGGAAGGCGTCGATGAAGAGTCTGCCCGCACGCTCTCTGGCCGCTGGCAAAAGGTGGATGAGATCCCGTTCGACTTCGAGCGCCGCCGCATGTCGGTTGTGGTGAGCGAGCAAGAGGATGTGCATCAGCTGATTTGCAAAGGGGCGCTGCAGGAGATCCTCAACGTTTCAACCCAGGTGCGCCATAACGGCGAGATTGTGCCGCTGGACGACACCATGCTGCGCCGCATCAAACGCGTCACCGACAACCTGAACCGACAGGGACTGCGCGTGGTGGCGGTCGCCAGCAAGTTCCTGCCCGCGCGGGAAGGGGACTATCAGCGTATCGATGAATCCGATTTGATCCTCGAAGGTTACATCGCATTCCTCGATCCGCCGAAAGAGACCACCGCGCCGGCGCTGAAGGCGCTGAAGGCCAGCGGTATTACCGTGAAAATCCTGACCGGCGACAGCGAGCTGGTGGCGGCGAAAGTGTGCCACGAAGTGGGGCTGGACGCGGGCGATGTGGTGGTGGGCAGCGACATTGAGCCCCTGTCCGACGATGAACTGGCGGCCCTTGCCCAGCGCACCACGCTGTTTGCCCGCCTGACGCCGATGCACAAAGAGCGCATTGTCACCCTGCTACGTCGCGAAGGCCACGTGGTCGGCTTTATGGGCGACGGCATTAACGATGCCCCGGCACTGCGCGCGGCGGACATTGGTATTTCCGTCGACGGCGCGGTAGATATTGCCCGTGAAGCGGCGGATATCATCCTGCTGGAAAAGAGCCTGATGGTGCTGGAGGAGGGCGTGATCGAAGGGCGTCGGACCTTTGCCAACATGCTTAAGTACATCAAGATGACCGCCAGCTCCAACTTTGGTAACGTCTTCAGCGTGCTGGTGGCGAGCGCGTTCCTGCCGTTCCTGCCAATGCTGCCGCTGCACCTGCTGATCCAGAACCTGATGTACGATGTCTCTCAGGTGGCGATCCCGTTTGATAACGTTGATGATGAGCAGATCCAGAAGCCGCAGCGCTGGAATCCGTCCGATCTTGGCCGCTTTATGCTGTTCTTCGGCCCGATCAGCTCGATCTTTGACATCCTGACCTTCTGCCTGATGTGGTTTGTGTTCCACGCCAACACGCCTGAACACCAGACGCTGTTCCAGTCCGGCTGGTTCGTGGTGGGGCTGCTGTCGCAAACGCTGGTGGTGCATATGATCCGCACACGCCGCATTCCGTTCATCCAGAGCCGTGCCGCATGGCCGCTGATCGTCATGACCGGCATCGTGATGGCGCTCGGAATCGCGTTGCCGTTCTCGCCGCTGGCGAGCTACCTGCAGCTGCAGGCGCTGCCGCTGAGCTACTTCCCATGGCTGGTGGCGATCCTCGCGGGTTACATGGTGCTGACGCAGATGGTGAAAGGGTTCTATGCGCGCCGGTATGGGTGGCAGTGAAACCACGCCCGGTGGCGCTGCGCTTACCGGGCCTACGATCCAAACGTAGGCCGGGTAAGGCGAAGCCGCCACCCGGCAGATAGCTTTCCTCCTAAATTCAACAACCTGTGATCTGCGTCGGCCCTTGCGCTTGACGACAATTTGTACGCATGTTAACAAAATGTTTTGCCTTTATTTGGCCCGTCAGATAAGGAACATTCATGTTACGGTACAGTCTCTTAACCGCCGGGCTTATGCTCGGCGCTTCCGCATTTGCCGCTCCGGCAGGCGATCTCCCGTTGATGCCCTGGCCTGCAAAGGTCGAACGCCCCACCACGCAGGGGGCGCTGGTACTCACCGATAACCTCTCCGTCAGCGTCAGCGGCGACGATCTTGGTGAGGCGGTCAACCGTCTGCGTCAGCGTATTGCCCTGCAAACCGGCTGGACGCTCCAGCCGCAGGCCGGGAAACCTGAAAAACCCACCATCCGCATTGCGATAGCCAAAAAGGTCAAACCGCAGCCGCTGCCCGACAGCGATGAAAGCTACAGGCTCGTCGTGGATGCCAGCGGCGTGACGATCTCGGCCAACACGCGTTTTGGCGCACTGCGCGGGATGGAAACGCTGCTCCAGCTTGTTCAAAACGGCGCGGAAAACACCTCGCTGCCGTGGGTGACGATAGAGGATTCCCCCCGCTTCCCGTGGCGCGGCCTGCTGCTGGATTCGGCGCGGCATTTCATTCCCCTGCCGGATATCAAACGTCAAATTGACGGTATGGCGGCGGCAAAGCTCAACGTGCTGCACTGGCATTTGACCGACGATCAGGGCTGGCGCTTTACCTCGACGCGCTACCCTAAACTGACCCAGCTTGCCAGCGACGGGCTGTTTTATACCCCTGAGCAGATGCGCGAGATCGTGCGTTACGCCACCGAACGCGGCATCCGCGTGGTGCCGGAAATCGACATGCCGGGCCACGCTTCGGCAATTGCCGTGGCCTATCCTGAGCTGATGAGTGCCCCGGGGCCGTATCAGATGGAACGCCACTGGGGCGTGCTGAAGCCGGTTCTCGATCCGACAAAAGAGGCGACCTATACCTTTGCCGACGCGATGGTCAGCGAACTGGCAGCGATCTTCCCCGATCCGTATCTGCATATCGGCGGTGACGAGGTGGACGATACCCAATGGAAAGAAAACGCCGCCATTCAGACATTCATGCGCGATAACAAACTGGCGGACAGCCACGCGCTGCAGGCGCACTTCAACCGTCGGCTGGAGACGATCCTCGAAAAACATCACCGCCAGATGGTTGGCTGGGACGAGATCTTCCATCCCGATCTGCCGAAAAGCATTCTGATCCAGTCCTGGCAGGGACAGGACGCGCTGGGGCAGGTGGCGCAGAAGGGCTATAAAGGGATCCTTTCGACGGGCTTCTACCTCGACCAGCCGCAGTCCACCGCCTACCACTATCGCAACGAAATCCACCCCCAGGGGCTGAACGGGGTGGATGTTATTGCCGATGACGACAGCGCGCAGAGCTGGTCCTTCTCCATGCCGCGCCTGAAAGGCAAGCCGGTAGAGGGGAGCTTTACGCTGGTGAAAGGCAATGCGGGCTGGCGCGGGTTCATTGATTTTGCCGGCAAATCTCGCCGTGCGGTGCAGGATATCCAGTGGCGCGATGACAATCAGGTGACCTTCACCGTGGATACCTGGATGGGGGAAACGCGACCGGTGGTTTCTGTTAATAACGACACCCTCGGCGGCTATTTCCTGGTGGGTAACGCCCGGTATCCGATCGTCGGCAAACGGCTGGATGCGATACCGAAAGGCGTCGCCCCGGTCGTTCCGTCGCCCGGCAACCAGGCCAATCTGCTCGGCGGTGAAGCCGCGCTGTGGGCGGAAAACGTGGTCGCCCCGGTGCTGGACATTCGCCTGTGGCCGCGCGCCTTTGCCGTGGCGGAGCGGCTGTGGTCGGCGCAGGATGTCAACGACGTCGATAACATGTACACCCGCCTGCAGGCGATGGACAGCTGGACGACGGTGTCGGTGGGCCTCCAGCAGCACACCCAGCAGCAGGTGCAGTTTACCCGTCTGGCAAACAGCGCCGATACCTTACCGCTGCAGATCCTCGCCCAGGCGATTGAACCGGCGCAATATTACACCCGCCAGCACCTTAAGTTCCAGGCCGGAAATTATCATCAGTTTGAGCCGCTTAACCGCCTGGCGGATGCCCTGAATGCAGAAAGCCTGACCGTGCGTCAGATGAATAAATGGGTCGACAGGCTGGTCAGCGATGCCGAGGACACGGAAAGCGCCGACGCGCTGCGCCACGTCTTCAACCGCTGGCAGAACAACACCAGCGATGCGCTGGCCTTAAGCGAGAACAGCTACCAGCTGAAGGCCATCAAGCCGGTGATTCAGGAGGTGGATAAACTGGCGTCGATAGGTCTGCGGCTGACCGATCTGGTGGCGCGTCAGGGGACGCTGGACGATAAAGAGATTGCCTCGATTCAGAACGAGCTGGATAACGCGGCGAAGATTCAGGATGAGGTGGTGATTGCGGCGGTTTATCCGCTGGAGACGCTGCTGCGCGCCACGCGGAATCAGTAAAAAGAGAAGCCCGGTAGCGCTTCGCTTATCGGGCCTACGTAACGTGTAGGCCCGGCAAACGCAGTGCCGCCGGGCGCAAAAGCAACGGAATGCTTCAGATTAGTTCTTCAGAACCCACGCTTCTTTCCAGTGAGCGCCAACGCCTGGCTCATACTGGTTTGCCGTTGGGCTGTACTGCACGCAGTAGCCGCTGTAAGGGAAAGGCTTACACTGGTAAGTCTTGCCATTTTTTGGCTGCAATACCACGGTACCTGCTTTGTACGACCCGATGTTCTGCGGGAAGGTGAAGTCGTAGCTGCCGGTGTTACCGCTTGCAGAATCTTCTTCCAGCATCAGGTTCAGCACGTCCTGAGCGAACATCGTGCCGTCTTTGTTGGTCGCGTAGTATTTCAGCATGTGGTGGCCTGCGGTCACGTCGGTCAGGTTCATGGTCACGTCCTGGTTGGCGTTATTCATGTCCTGCTTCACATAACCTTTTTCCGCACCCATGTGGTTCATGACGTGCGCTTCCAGGTTCACATCACCGTGGGTATTCACGTGGAAGGTGACGGTTGCGTTGCCGTTTTCAATTTTGCTGTACTGCAGGTTAGATACGGCGATGGTTTCGCTCACGTCAGCCTGCTGCTCTTCATAGGAGATAGCAACGGACTTCAGCTGGCTGCCGTCTTTCACGAACACGCTGTTTGCGCCGTGAACCGGGTTGATTTCACCGCTTTCATCTTTAACGCCAACGCGAACGTCGCCGTGTGCGTTGTTGATCTGCTGCGCCAGGTCGTAAGACCACTGGTTCGCATCACCCTGTTCAGCAGAGGCGATGGTCAGTTCAGTGCGCATAGAGGCCACTTCGCCGTTTGCATCGAAGAAGCGCGCGATCACTTTGTCGCCTGCGTTCAGGTTATTACCTGCGATCTGGCCGTTCAGCGTTTTATTCCACTCGGACACGACAGCTGGCGTTTCGTCTGGCGTCACGTTGCCGCCGTTACCGAAATCAACGTCGATAGCCTGGTAGAAGCTGTTAGAGGTATCGGCAATTTCCCAAACGCCATAAATAACCTGGTAACCGGTACGCTCAGGCACATTACAATTCATTGTCTGACGCTGGGCAGGTGCCTGGCCATTACCGTTAACGGTACAGAATGGCGTTAATTCGAATTGATCGCGGGTCAGCGGTTTATTCGGGTTCCAGTTTTGTTTGGTAATATAATAACGCCAGTTAGTCGTTTTATGTGGCGCAGTATGATACCAGACGAACTGGTGTGGACCGGCCGTCATAGGGCTTTTCGTCCACGCATTCAGGCTCTGTTTATCGAGCTGGGAATACTGAGAAATACCGGCGCTGGCGAGTTGACCATCAGGCGGCATCGCGCCAGTAGGGAAACCGGAGGATTTTTCCACGCTCTGCGGTTCGTACTGAACGGTACCGCAATCAATATTTTGACCGAGCTTACACATATAGGCACGGCTGGCTGGAGACTCAATATATCCATGAGCAAATGCAGAAGAGGCAACGGTCAATGTTGCGATTGCAAATGCGATTTTTGAAAGTTTCATTACTCGTCCATTAAAAGAAAGTATTACTTGGCGAATAAAGTCTAATAATGGACAAGGTTATATGTCATTTTATACAGAGAGTAAAAATGGTCGAAATAAAAAAGGCAGCCGTAGCTGCCTTGAATTCATTGAAATATATTATCGACGTACGGCAATCGCTTCAATTTCAATTTTCACGTCTTTTGGCAGACGCGCCACTTCCACGCAGGAGCGCGCCGGGAAGGTAGCGTTATGCTCGGTGAAGAACGCTTCGTAGGTCGCGTTCACGGTCGCGAAGTCGTTCAGGTCTTTAACGAAAACGGTCGTTTTCACGATATCGCCCACTTTCAGGCCCGCTGATTCCACAATCGCCTGCACGTTTTCCAGTGACTGACGCGCCTGTGCGGCTACGTCTTCCGCCACTTCACCGGTTTTTGGGTTCACCGGGATCTGACCGGAGGTGATGATCATGCTGCCCAGATCAACGCCCTGAACGTATGGGCCAATAGCGGCTGGTGCATTTTCCGTCGCGAGTACTTTGCTCATGTTTTCTCCAGAATTACAGCGTTAAGAATGTTCCCGGCCATTATAACAGCCGGGTTTTCATTACCAACCTCAATTAGTTGGCCAGCACCACATAATGAGAAAACTCTTTTTCACAGTATTTGCATTTGAGTGCGATGTCGTTCGCGCGCTTTTTCACTGCAAAACTGGATGAAACTGGCTCAGCATGGCTGATGCAGTTGCTGTTCGGGCAGACCAGCACGCTCTCAATACGATCCGGCAGGCTCGGGCGGGATTTACCCACCACGTCATAGTCGTCGATGCGGTTCACCGTGGCGTCCGGCGCGTACAGGGAAAGCTGGTTGACCTGCTCGTCGGTCAGGAAGGTGTTCTCGATTTTGATCAGGTCTTTGCGGCCCATTTCGCCCGACGGCAGGTTCAGGCCGATGGTGATGCGCTGGTCGGTTTCGGTCAGTTTGAACAGGGTCAACAGCTTAAAGCCGACCTGCGCAGGGATGTGGTCAATCACGGTGCCACGTTTGATGGCTTCAACCTGGAGTTTGTTATCGTGTGTCATTGTCGTTTCCCCTTACAGAGCCAAATCGCGATTCAGAACCAGTGCCAGTAACGCCTGGCGAGCGAAGATGCCGTTCCCGGCCTGCTGGAAGTACCAGGCATGCGGGGTTTTATCCACGTCGGTGTTGATTTCATCGATGCGTGGCAGCGGGTGCAATACCTTCATGTTGCCGCGCGCCCCCTCGAGGTCGCTGGCGCGCAGGACAAACTGTGCCTTTACGTTGGCATATTCAGACGGATCCAGGCGCTCTTTCTGCACCCGGGTCATATACAGAATATCGACGTTGCCCACTACCTCTTCGATGCTGGCGTGCAGGCTCCACGCGATGCCTTTTTCATCGAGCATGTCGAGAATGTACTGCGGCATCGCCAGCGCGTCCGGGGCGATAAAGAAGAAGCGGTTGCCGTTAAATTTCGCCAGCGCCTGGGTCAGGGAGTGAACGGTGCGGCCATATTTCAGGTCGCCGACCATGGCGATGTTCAGGTTTTCCAGCGTGCCCTGGGTTTCCTGAATGGTGAACAGATCCAGCAGGGTCTGCGTGGGATGCTGGTTCGCACCGTCGCCGGCATTCAGCACCGGAATGCCGCCGGAAAATTCGGTCGCCAGACGGGCGGCCCCTTCCTGCGGATGGCGCATGACAATCGCATCAACGTAAGTACTGATAACCGAAATGGTATCCGCCAGGGTCTCGCCTTTTTTACCCAGCGACGTGTTGCTGCTGTCCGAGAAGCCCACCACGCTCGCGCCCAGGCGGTGCATGGAGGTTTCAAAGGAGAGGCGCGTGCGGGTCGAGGCTTCAAAGAAGCAGCTCGCGATCACCTTGTGCTTCAGCAGCTCCGGTTGCGGATTCGCTTTCAGTTTTGCCGCGGTTTCCAGAACCAGTTCCAGCTCTTCGCGGCTGAGGTCGTTTATGGAAATGATGTGTTTTTGATAAAGCGGATTCATGTTTATCTCCTGACGCCGGGCAAAAAAAAGCCCCTCAAATGAGGGGCTCTGGGAATAGGGTACGCAACGGGAAGAAAAACGGCAGGCCAGCGTCTGATTTCAGACGCGGTAAGACGATATGTCGTACACGCTTGACCATGCTTCCTCCCGGCAAATTGTCGGGCATTATACGCACCCCGTTATGCGGATCAAGCGATTTAATGCACGCTTTACTCAATGCAAACGGTTCTTTGTGAATATTAATGCGTTCTGAGTAAATAATTAATTTGCTTATGCACCAGTGCGGTGCGCTTCACGACACGCGGTGCCACCCAGACGATACTGCTTCCGGCAACCACGCCTAAAATTTCCGGTAACTGGTGATAATCCAGAATACGCGCCACCGCGCGGCCATATCCGGCGACGGTATGGATAAGGATAAATTCGCTATTGTGCTCCACGCTGACCACCATTTCGGAAACGGTGCGCGCGGCGTCGGGGGCAGGGCGCAGCTGTGGATTCAACGAATAAATCTTTAGCCCTTTGGCATTTCGAATTTTTATGACTCCGAGCAACTTCAGCAGGCGCGAAACGGTGGACTGGCTGATGGTCTCAAAGCCATGTTCCTGCAGGTCGCGGCGGATCTCCTCCTGGGAGAGATAGCTCTTTTCGGCGATCAGACGCTGGCACACTGTTAGCTGTAGTTGCTCTTTGGGTGAGTACTCTTCGTAATCCATCATATTTACCCTATCAGTTCCCGAAATAACCGGTGGCGCTGCACCGATCCGTAGGCCGGACAGACGCAGCGCCATCCGGCAAATTACAACAATGCACCCAGGCTCAACGCCACCATAATCACCACCGTCAGGATCGCCAGCAGCGGCGCCACCCATTTGAGATAACGCACGTAAGGCACGCGGGCGATAGCCAGCCCGCCCATCACGACGGCAGAGGTAGGAGTGACCAGGTTAACGATGCCGGATGCCGACTGGTAAGCCGTGACCACCAGGTCGCGGTTGACGTTAGCGAAATCGGCGAGCGGCGCCATGATCGGCATCGTCAGTACGGCCAGGCCGGACGAAGAAGGCACAAGAAACGACAAAACCACCTCCAGCCAGTACATTACATTGATGAACGCCACCGTGGATAAGCCGGTGACCAGACCTTCCGCACTGTGCAAAATGGTGTGGGTAATCATGCCCTTATCCATGATGACTACGATACCGCGCGCGATGCCGATAATCAGCGCGACGCCCAGCAAATCTCGAGCGCCGTTGATAAACGTGGAGGTCAGTTCCTCTTCACTCATGCGGGCGATCAGGCCCACGATAATCGCGCTGGCAAGGAACACCGCCGAGATTTCCGCCATCCACCAGCCGAGCACCGCCACGCCGTAGATCATCACCGCGAAGGCCAGCGCGAAGATCAGCAGGATAAGTTTACGCACCGGGGTAAATTCCAGCGACTGCTCGCCCTTGTTGCCGAGGAAGTGGGCGAGGTTCTCCTCCTGCTTGTCCGCAACGATGGAGAGCGACGGATCCTTGCGCACTTTGCGGGCGTAGCGCATTACCCACGCCACGCAGATGAGCCAGCCAATCACCAGCAGCGCCACGCGTAAGGCGATACCGTTGGTGAAGGGGATCCCCGCCGCGTTGGCGGCGATCACCGTGGCGAACGGGTTAATGGTGGAGCCGAGCGTACCGATCCCCGCGCCGAGCAGGACGGTGGAGGCCGCAACCACCGGATCGAAACGGGCGGCCAGCATCACCGGCACCAGCAGGGTGTAAAACGGCAGCGACTCTTCAGCCATGCCGTAAATCGTGCCGCCTGCGGCAAACAGCGCCATCAGGATCGGGATCATCCACTCTTCGCGTCCGCGAAGGCGGGTGGTGACGCGCTCGATCCCGGCGTCGATCGCCCCGGTTTTGGTGACGATCCCGAGAAAACCGCCGATGATCAGGATAAACAGCGCGACGTCGATCGCCCCGGCCTGGCCGGATTCAGGATCGTACAGCCCGGCGATCGGTGCCATCAGCACGGAGACCAGCCCCTGCGGATGCGCAGCGACGTGCGCGTAGGTGCCGGCCACCGGTACCTCTTTACCGAGCGCCTCGTTCATCGCCATGTGGTACTGCCCGGCCGGTACTATCCACGTCAGCACGGCAACCACGGCAATCAGGAAAAAGAGAATGGTGTAAGCGGAGGGAAATTTGAACTTGCCCATGATGTTCTCCTCAACCCGGCGCACCCGCGGTGCGCCGGGCGGTGATTAGTCGCCGAGTGTCGCCACCATGACCGCTTTAATGGTGTGCATGCGGTTCTCTGCTTCGTCGAAGACGATGGAGTTCGGGGACTCAAAGACCTCTTCCGTCACTTCCAGCCCCTTCAGGCCGTAGGCCATCTCGATTTCGCGGCCCACTTTGGTGTGCTCGTTGTGGAACGCCGGCAGGCAGTGCATGAACTTCACGTTCGGGTTGCCGGTGGCCTTCATCACGCTGGCGTTGATTTGGTACGGCGTCATCAGGCTGACGCGCTCGGCCCAGGCCTCTTTCGGCTCGCCCATCGACACCCACACGTCGGTGTAGAGGAAATCGGTGCCCTGCACGCCTTCTTCCACGTCGTCGGTCAGCGTGATGCGCGCTCCGGTCTCTTTGGCGATGGCCCGGCACTGCTCAACCAGCCCGGCCTCTGGCCAGAAGGATTTCGGTGCGACCAGGCGAATATCCATCCCCATTTTGGCCGCGCCGACCATCAGCGAGTTGCCCATGTTGTTCCGCGCGTCGCCCAGGTAGGCAAAGCTCAACTCCGGCAGGGTTTTGCCCGGTGCGTGCTCTAGCATGGTCATCAGGTCGGCGAGGATCTGCGTCGGGTGGAACTCATCGGTCAGGCCGTTCCACACCGGCACGCCCGCGTACTCGCCCAGCTCTTCCACAATCGCCTGGCCGAAGCCGCGATATTCGATGCCGTCATACATCCGTCCCAGCACGCGGGCGGTGTCTTTCATCGACTCTTTATGGCCAATCTGCGATCCGCTTGGGCCGAGGTAAGTCACCTGTGCGCCCTGGTCAAATGCGCCCACTTCAAACGCGCAGCGGGTGCGGGTGGAGGTTTTTTCAAAGATCAGGGCGATGTTTTTACCGACTAACGTCTGCTTTTCGCGTCCGGCTTTTTTGGCGGCCTTAAGCTCGATGGCAAGGTCGATCAGGTACTGGATCTCGGCGGGGGCGAAGTCCAGCAGTTTCAGAAAGTTGCGGTTTTTCAGGTTGATGGTCATGGGTAAATCCTTTTTGAAATTAAAGACTGAGACCTTACCCCTCACCCTAACCCTCTCCCCTTTGGGGAGAGGGCGGGGTGAGGGGATTAGTTACGAATCAACGTGCCTTTCTCGCCCGCCAGAATCTCTGCCCCGTCGGCCAAGGCGCCGATCCCGGCGATATGCGAAATTAAGTCACCTAAGGGTGGCTTTTTTTGTGTCTAAAATCAGTGAATTACTTCTATTCTGCTCATGTTTCATTCTCATCGTATCTGATGGTATCTGATGGTATATCGCATAAAGCGGGATATAAATGTGTATATCCCAAGTTCGATTTAGGGCGGTATACAGTTTTGTTTGAAAAATGACCGCTGGTGCTTTGTGTTGTAAAGATGCTGAATGGAAATGGGCGTTAGCAGCAAGAATGGGTACTACCGATAGCCCAAGAGTATGTATGACCTCTGTTCTGTAAACCACTTCGGTGCTCCAGTGATTATGGATACCGCTGCATTGAACCTTTGAACGTACAACTTAAAGCAGATCTTCGTCCGTTAAAAGAGATGGATTGATTGAAAATTGGACTCTATGAATATAACTTAATGAAACTTATAATTACAAATGGAAATATTAAGGTATGTCCAGATGCACAGCGCCAAGACAAGGGCACCGCTCAGCAAGCGCACGAGCAAATTGCCCAGCATGCGGTAGCCGCTTTAGCAGCTACCGTTCCTATTCCCCCACTCCATATTCTCCTTCCGGAGGAAGTGGAGGAGGCGGTGGAAGTAACTCTTCCGGAAACAGTAGCAGTAAACCTCGTTGGTCTCCGGCAGGTTCATCCGTGTTATATACACCAAACGAGATCCGTTCTCTTACTCCGATACGTGAAACCGTTGAAACACGAGCAGCACAGCAACCCGATCTTCGCGACGTCTTTCTATGCCACGCATGGGATGACAGGCAAGGCGCTGCAAAAGAATTACATGACTTACTTGAAGCAGCTGGCGTAAAAGTCTGGTTCAGTGAGAAAGATCTCGGACTAGGGGTACCTATGATGCGGGCCATCGATAAGGGACTGGCAAATTCGCGGATCGGACTTGTGTTGGTGACACCTGCATTGCTCAACAGGCTTCCCAAAGAAGGCGTTGCGGACAAGGAGCTATCAGCACTTTTAGCGGGTAACCAACTTGTGCCCATCGTGCATAACACTACCTATGAAGAACTTCGTAATGTGAGTCCTTTGCTTGCTTCGCGTAGTGGCTTAGATACTAGTGAAGACACCATGGCCGTTGTAGCGACCAAAATAGCCGAGCTGGCGACCCTTTAGTGGTCTGGTTCGCTAGGAATAGTCGACCCGGTTGTAAGGAATGTTCAGGTTTAAACTATCACTAACTACGGAAGGCCTGTGAATCAGGCTTTCCTTCTGTCGAAAAGAACGAAGGAAAACAACTAATATGAATCATGACGACATCGTGTGATCTGCTCCTCGCTCCAAGTTGCCCACAAAGGCTCAGATAACCTTCAAATGACTCCCGAATGACAGTCATTTGACATGCAAACGAGTCTCAAATGGCAGTTGTTTAACATGCAAAAGAGTCTCAAATGACAGTCGTTTGACATCCAAATGAGCCTCAAATAACTGTCATTAAAAATCATGACGTTATAGGTAGCAGAGACAAAAAATTTCATACGTCTGAAGGCTTAAAAAAAATGCATCGCCTGAAGGCTAACTCGATCAAGGTTTTTACCCCCAATGACGCTATGCGTTATATAAAGAAAAGGCCTGAAGGCCTTGAGGGGAAAGGGCTGGAAGGGAAAATGCGCAACTTAATTGATGCAACGTTGATTTTGTTATTACTTTTTACTAACTTATAAAGCGTGAAGCCGCTCATGAGAGCTGTCAGGGCTAATACTGACAACATTAACTTTTGATGGCAAAGTCTGGCCGATAACAGACAAATAACTTCGCTGTAACGGCAAAACTTGGCCAAAACAGGTATCAAATCTATGGCTTATCTAACTTTTCAGTAAGTTATGAATAAATACAAGCCTTAAATCTATCAAATATATTAAATATATGAAGGTGCATCTCACAGTGTCATTATATTGATAGTGTGATGTTTTATTAGCATTTTCTTAAATTTATTAAATCTACGCAGAACCCCAATCTAGCGGGTGCTATACCCTGCGGCAAAAACGTATAAAAACTATTTTGGGGCGAGACCAGTCCGAGCCCGTCTGAATCAGGCAAACCGGGGCGAATAGGCGCTATGGATGATGATATCTATGGTGGTCGCTGGCTATAGCATTACAGGTCAGATGTTCTTACAACTCCCTATTAGTAGGCACTGATATTATGTTTGATGCAAAAACGATAGTTATGAAATTACAGGAAGAGACCAGGCTACGCAGGAAACGGCCTTACCGGCGTAATCAATCACGTCTGGACAGATATCGGGTAGAAATTCTCGCATTAAAACATCACGGCGCTTCTGCCGCGGAGATTCAGCGTTGGTTAAGACAAAAAAGAGTCTGTGTCGTTTTAACGACAGTGATGCGCTGGCTGGAGAAAAATCATGGCTAGATTTTCATCTGAAAAGACGGATCGAGATATAGCTAAACGCCAGGCAGCTAACGTAATGAAGGTGTTGCAGGTTACGGCCTTTCGCTCAGTCGGTACAGTCAGAAATTATCAGGCAGCACTCACACGTATTGCTCTCTATTTCAGAGCCAATGGTGGAGTGAACTTACAGGAAATAACGCCTGAAATGGCGAACCACTATTTCCACATTCGGGCTGCATCTGTTGGCCAAAAAAGTCTGGATATGGAGCGTCAGGCCCTACAGGCGATGATGGTACATCTGACTCACGCTCTACCCGATGGACAAACATTGGCAGTCGTACATTCTCTGCACGAACAGTCGTTATTATCCAGATCCTATACATCAGAACAGATTGCAATCATTGCATCCCATCAGTCTGAAAAAAACCAGTTAGCCACGCGTATTGCCTATAACGCAGGATTACGAAGTCACGAGCTGTTTTCTCTGCGGGAATGGAGGTATCGCGAACCCAGTGCCCGACCTGCGTCAGGTAAAAAATTTATGGGGCGGAGCGGCATATCATACACAGTGCATGGTAAAGGCGGATTGGTACGCGAGATCAAATTAGCAGACAAATTAGCGGAAATATTGGAAAGCAGGCGATTAGCAGAACCGGTAACCGTAACGGACCGAGGTATTCATTATCAGCAATATTATGCGATTTCTGCGGGTCAATCTTGGAGTCGATCATTCAGCAATGCCAGCACCAGAGCATTGGGATGGTCAGCGGGGAGTCATGGAACGCGACACAGCTATGCCCAGGAACGTATGGCCGAGCTACAAGATTATGGATGTTCCTATGACGAGTCACTCGAGGTAGTGAGTCAGGAGATGGGCCATTTTAGGGCGGAAATCACCAAAACCTACCTTAGGTGACATTTATATTATTCTGCAAAACGCTGTTTACTTAGTTTTTTTTAAATTAAATTGGTGTTTATTTTTGTTGCAATATTAAAAAACTTATTTTTTTTAGTTTTTGGTTTCGTATTTTGGGGTTTGCTATTCGACCCTCCCATGGCTCGTAGTATTTTGGATATGTGGCCAGTGATTACCAGATTTGTTCGTATCTAAAAATACAATCGGAGAATTAATGTTGTTACTGACAGATGCATTTATCAAAAAACAGCTGAGAGAGTTAAATGCTAAGAAATTAGCTGGGGAGAGTGTCGAAAAAGAATTACGTTTGTCGGATGGGGGAGGGCTATATCTACTGCTCAAATCCAGCGGTAGCGCTTATTGGCGATTACGTTATCGCTTCCAGGGCGAGGACCGTTTGACCTCATTTGGTGAGTATAAGTACATTCCCTTGGCTCTGGCGCGTGAAAAACGCGAAGAGTATAAGGCCAGTATTGCTAGGGGGATTGATCCTCGCGGAATAAAAGAGCAGGAAAATGTATTAACTTTTCGAGAAGTTGCCATGCAGTGGCACGATAGTAATCGGCAGTGGTCACCAGAGCATAGTCGTCGTATTTTAAAATCTCTGATGGATGAAGTTTTTCCTAAGTTAGGTGAAAACAATATTAAATCACTCAATGCTCAAGAGCTATTGCAGCCCGTGAAAGTCATTCAGACATCAGGGCGTTTAGAATTAGCCTCGCGTATTTATCAACGTATTAATTCTATTATGACATTGGCAGTTGATAATGGATTGTTGGAGTTTAACCCCATTGCCCATAAATCTGGCGCATTAATAAAGAAGAACACAGTCCATCGCCCGGCTTTAGAGTTAGATAAAATACCTGAGTTACTGAAGCGAGTTGATGAGTATAAGGGCCGAGAATTAACGCAGTTGACAATTAAATTTTTGTTGCACACTTTTGTCAGATCGAGCGAAATGCGTTTTGCGCGTTGGGATGAATTTGATCTGGAGAATGCAGTATGGACTATTCCTTCTATCAGGGAAGAAATACCCGATGTAAAATTTTCATATCGTGGTTCAAAAATGAAAACACCGCATATCGTGCCATTAAGTGATCAGACGTTGAAATTAATTAAAAGTATTAAGGAATTTACCGGAAATAGAATATTTGTTTTTACCAGCGATCACTATCCCAAAAAACCAATGAGTGAAAATACTATTAATCATGCATTGCAAACAATGGGGTATAACACCAAAAAAGACGTTTGTTCTCATGGATTCCGTACTATGGCTTGTAGTGCACTGATTGAGTCAGGGAAATGGAGTCGGGATGCCATTGAACGACAGATGAGTCATCAGGAAAGAAATAATGTGCGCGCGGCTTATATTCATAAAGCTGAGCTTATTCCGGAAAGAAGAAAAATGATGCAGTGGTGGTCCGATTATCTACAACAAATTCATCATGAATTTATGCAACCTTACTCGTTTAGCACTAATGTTTAATTTACTTATATAAAGAGGTATATCATGGATAAGTTATTATCATTTAATCAGGTTATGGATATTACAGGTTATTCACGGCCACGTATTTATGAGTTGATAAAGCTGGGTTTATTCCCAAGAAAAATAAAGATAGGTGCAAGTAAAGTGGCTTTTGTCGAAAGTGAAGTTAAAGACTGGGTTCAGAATAAGATCGCCACCTCCGTAAGATAAATGTCACTTCTGAAAATAACTGTCTTTCTGGCAGTGGGTAACTATTGCAAGAATTTAATTAATTTCTATATGAGTATAAAAAATGAGTCAGATAAAAAATAATAGAAACAAGCATGAAAATGTCATCAACAAACTACCTATCAGTGTAGGGTCGGATGGCTATGATAAACAAAGTAGCTATGTAATGAAAAACTATATAACAGAAAATTCTTTGTGTAGTATTTACGGTCCTACTGGATCTTTTAAAAGTTTTCTTGCTATATCATGGGCGTGTCATATCGCAACCGGTATTGAGTGGTCTGGTAATAGAGTTAATCCGGGTGTTGTGATTTATATTGTCGGTGAAGGCGGGATCGGTGTCAGCCGAAGAGTAAAAGCATGGGAAAACATCTACAATAAAAAAGTCAGTAACCTTATATTAGTTAACCGGCCGGTGTTTCCTGCCGATCTCTCAGAACGGCGTGCTTTACTAAATGGGATAAAATACATTGAAGGTAAATGCCGATTACCTGTCAGATTAATTATTTTTGATACGCTAGCACGTTGTTACGGCAATCTGGATGAAAATAACTCGCAAGATATGGGGCGTCTGATTGTTGGATGTGATGCGATAAAAAATGGAACATCAGCCAGCGTCCTTCTTGTACATCACTCGGGTAAAGATGAAACAAAAGGTGCCAGAGGCTCAAGTTCATTAAAAGCCGCACTGGATGTTGAATTTAATGTTAAAAAAGATAAAGAAAACCAAGCGCTAATTTTGTCCTGTACCAAAATGAAAGACGCGGAAGAACCAAAGAGCCATGCTTATAAATTGTATGAATCAGAGTTATTTATAGATAATGATGGTGAAAAGATTTCTTCGCTGGCGCTCATTGATCATACTCGAAGACCAGTAAACCTATACCCTGAATTATCACATGTTCCAAATCTGACTGATAATCATAAAACTGTTTGGGAAATGATACATAAAAACTCTTCAAATGGTAGTGTATGTACTAAAAAAATGCTTCGTGATGAGTTGAAGCAACAGGGTATTGAGGTTAAGCACTTTCATCGATGGGTGAAAAAATTTATTGATGATGGAATATTGATAGAAAATGGTGAAGAACTACTACCAGTAATGCAGTGAATATTTTCATAGATTTTACTGATATAAATTATTTTTTGAGATGTTAGATTTATCGGCTTTTCGAGTGATATACCCAAAATAATTCAAGTTGCAGGAAGGCGGCAAATGAGGGTACCCGATGAGCTTACGTGGGTAAGTAATTCGGGTGAGCGAAGGCAGCCAACGCAGCTGCAGCTTGAAGTATGATGGGTATAGACGGTTTTTCCTGCCGCCTCATTACATTCGTTGGCCAACGCCTCACGACCGGACAATAAATTGCCCTGCCGTGAGGCGTTTTGCTTATTGGCTGTGCGTAGCGAATACCATCTCCCGTCGACGGGACTTCTGAGCGAGGTTCTGGTGTTATGTGATAAAGGCCAAGTCTGGCCATGACTCGCATCAGCGTATCGATGTAGCGTAGTGTGAAGTGGCACAAAGGATAATCCCACGCACTTTCTCTTGATAATATAATCTTTAGCTTATATCATCACTTTATAAGTCATAGCTTATAAGTGGATGGTATGTGGACCGTACTTTTTAGCCAACGCTTTGATGATTGGCTAAGCGAACAGGATGACGCGCTTCAGGAAAAAGTGCTGGCAGATTTGGGCAAGTTACAGGTGTATGGCCCTGAGCTGCCAAGGCCCTATGCGGATACACTCAAAGGCTCGCGATACAAGAATATGAAGGAGCTGCGTATTCAGTTTTCCGGGCAGCCGATACGCGCATTTTATGCCTTTGATCCTATTCGCCGAGCGATTGTGCTTTGCGCTGGGGATAAGAGCAATGACAAACGATTTTATGAGAAACTGATCCGTATTGCTGAAGATGAGTTTGCCGCGCACCTGAAAAATCTGGAGATAAAAAATGAGAACACTCGATGATGTGATTGCCGCACGCTCTCCTGACAGCCAGGCCAGAATCAAAGAGATGTCTGATGAAATGATCCTGGAGGTCGGCTTACAGATGATGCGTGAAGAGCTTCAGCTTTCGCAGAAGTATGTGGCGGAAATAATGGGCGTTAGCCAGCCAGCCATCACCCAGCTGGAGCAGCGGGGTAATGACCTGAAACTGGCCACACTGAAGCGCTATATTGAAGCAATGGGCGGCAAGCTTAGCCTGGATGTTGAATTACCCACTGGGAAGCGCATCGCGTTTCATATCTGAACCCTTTTTCTCTTAGCCGATGTCTCAGGCTAACCCCTTTAAGGCGATACACGCCTGCCACTCCGTTCTCCCCGTACAGTGAATTAAATGCTATACGGGGAATCAACCTCGTCACTCTGTGATTCCCCATTTTCTTTCCCTATAGGCGTATAATCTGGGGAATAAACTTAATATATTGTTAATTAAAGATTTTCACTTCTGCGCAATAAGCCATATCTTGTCGTTTTTATCGATAAGAAAAGGGGGCGTGATGCCAATTTAGTGGTGGTCAGACCGCCGACAATGATGACATCATCCCGCAAAGCAGTAATAGCAAGACTCTACTCGAGCTGAGTGAAATCAGAGACAACGGGAAAACACTAAATTGGCATCACAACTAGAAAAGGGCCTTCTGTAGGCAAAATGTTGGGCAATGATCACCTTTTGTATTATTTCCTACGAAATTGATGCTTAAGCAAGGTTAATCTCTTGATTAAAAACAGCACAGCGCTATGATTTTGAGAGATATTTCCCAAAATCGAACTTTTCAGCCGGTGCTTGGCAGCAATAAGTGACGGGTGATTGCGAGAGGAGCCTGACGTTGACCACCTCGATCCCCCCTTTATCAGCGAACTTTGCTTTTCTGGAAGAGTATGACCCGCTATTTGTACAGATAACCACAACGGCTGAGCAGGTGTTTGCCAGCGATCCTAATACTACACTGATGAAACTGCGGCAATTTGGTGAGCTCCTTGCCCAGAATATTGCTGTGCGGTTAAATATCAGTCTGGAAGACAACCCCAGCCAACAAGAACTGCTTTATCGACTGGACAGGGAATTACAACTCGACCCGGCCATTCGCCAGCTGTTTCATACCTTACGTATCGAAGGGAATAAAGCTACCCATCAGTTCCAGACTAAACACCGGGAAGCGATGGATGCCTTGCGCATCGCCCGTGCTTTAGCCATTTGGTTTCATCAAACCTTTGGCAGTGCAGGCAGTAGCTTCAATCCCGGCCCCTTTACCGCACCTCATGACCCTAGTACCCAGTTAACCCAGTCCCAACTTGCTATTGAAAAGCTGAAACAGACGTTGCTGGCCACCAATCAAAAGCTAGAAAGCAGCGAACAGCTACAGGCGTTACTCAAACAGCAAAAAGAAGAGTATGCCCAACTGGCCGAGGCGATGGACCAAGAAGCGCGGGAGCAGCAAACCCTGCTGGAAATCAATCAGCAAGATTTACTGCGCCTGCAAAAAGAGTATGACGCTAAGTTAAAGGCCCTTCAGGAGCAGCTTGCCCAACAAGCTCAGCAGGTGGTCACCGCTCAGCGTAAAGAATTTGGTCGGAAGTCCAGTTCAGCCCGTAAGCAGGTGATGACCGAAGAGCTGACGCGTATTCTGATTGACCAGCAGTTGAATGAATGGGGCTGGCTGGCAGATACTCAGGAGCTAACCTACCAAAAAGGCGCTCGGCCAGAAAAAGGGGTTAATAAAGCCATTGCGGAATGGCCCACCTCTCTAAATGGTGAGCGTGGCAGAGCCGATTATGTTTTATTCTGCGGGCTTATCCCTATCGCAACGGTTGAAGCGAAAAAGAAAAATGAAAATGTCGCCGGAAAAATTCCTCAAGCGGAGCGTTATAGCAAAGGCTTCCAGTTTGATGCTTCCTTAACACCGGCTTGGAAGGAAGAGGGGTTAACGGCAGGTTGGGATGACGGTACCGGAGAAGTGTTCCAGATCCCCTTTGTATTCTCTTGTAATGGACGCCCTTACGTTAAACAACTGGCAGAGATGTCCGGGACCTGGTTCCGGGATGCCCGCTCCCCGGATAATACCCGTTATCCACTGGAAAACTTTATTACCCCCGAGGGGCTGATAGACCGCCTCCATCGCAGTCGGGCGGATGCCGAAGCCAAACTGCATAATGAACCCTTTGGTTATCTTGGTTTACGTGATTACCAGGAAAAAGCGGTTAAAGCGGTGGAATCGGCTCTGGAAGACGGGGCGCGAGAAGCGCTGCTGGCGATGGCCACCGGCACCGGTAAAACCCGGACTATCATCGGCCTGATCTATCGCTTTTTAAAAGCTGAGCGCTTTAAACGGATTCTGTTTCTGGTTGACCGTTCAGCGCTGGGGGAACAGGCTCAGGATGCCTTTAAAGAGGCATCATTAGAGCAGAACCAGACCTTATCGCAGATCTACAATATTGCTGAGCTGGGAGATATGGCGGCCGAGGCGGAAACTCGCGTTCAGGTGGCTACAGTGCAGGCGATGGTCAGCCGCATCTATCGCTCAGGCAATCCGCCTGCGGTGGATACTTTTGACTGCATTATTATCGATGAGGCACACCGGGGATATACCCTTGATCAGGAGATGACCGAAGGCGAACTGGCTATCCGCGATAATGCCCAGTATCTTTCCAGCTATCGTCGGGTACTGGACTATTTTGATGCGGTAAAAATTGGCTTAACGGCGACCCCAGCCAAGCATACCAGCGAGATTTTTGGTCATCCGGTCTATATCTACTCTTATCGTGAAGCAGTGGCGGAAGATTGGTTAATCGACTATGAGCCACCGATTCGCTATACCACAGTGCTTAGTAAGCATGGTATTCATTTTGATAAAGGGGATGAAGTTAGCGCGATTGACACCAAAACCGGTGAGGTGGATATCAATGAACTGGAAGATGAGCTCGATTTTGATATCGAGGCTTTTAATCGCCGAGTGATTACCGAAGAGTTTAATCGGGTGATTTGTGAAGAGCTGGCGAAAGAGATCGATCCTGGCGGGAATGAAAAGACCCTGATTTTCTGCGCTACTGATGCCCATGCGGATATGGTTAAACGCTTATTAGATAAAGCCATGGGGGATGTTAATCCCGATTTTAACCAGGCCGCAATACAAAAAATCACCGGTAAAAGCGATCAGGTGAGCAAGCTGATTAAATGCTTTAAAAATGAACGTTATCCGAGTATTGCCATAACGGTTGACCTGTTGACTACCGGGATTGATGTCCCACCTATTACGCATTTGGTATTCCTACGGCGCGTGAAGTCCCGCATTCTTTATGAGCAGATGATTGGCCGGGCAACACGGCGCTGCGATGAGATCGGTAAAACCGTATTCTGGATCCACGATCCGGTAGATCTCTATGCCACGCTACAAGAAGTCAACACCATGAAACCGCTGGTCAAAAATGCCGGGGTCAGTATTGAACAGCTGGTTGCAGAGCTCGCTAATGATGATGTGCTGGCTACCGCCCTCAATACGCCGGGAGATAGCGCCACGGAAACACAAGCAGATAGCTTGCTTAATCAGCTGAGCCAGAAAGTGATGCGGGTACTGCGTAAAGCCGAAAGCAAAGCCGACAGGCAGCCGGAGGTGCGTGAAAAATTAAACGAGTTGGAAGCTTTATGGGGTGTGGAACCGAAAAATCTGCATCAGCATCTGCATAAAATCGGCCCGCAGCAAGCTTCCGTGTTTCTAAAACAGCACCGCAATCTGATTACGCAGCTGGAAGATGTGGGGGCGCTGCTGGGCAGTGAATACCGCCCGGTGATCTCTGATCATAAAGATGAGCTAATCAGTAGAGAACAAAACTACGGGCGCTATCAAAAACCGGCGGACTATCTGCAGAGCTTTAGCGAGTTTATCAAAAATAACCTCAACCAGTCCGCAGCCCTATCGGTGGTGGTAAATCGTCCGCGCGACCTGACACGGCAGCAGCTTAAAGAGATCCGCTTATTGCTGGATGAAGCGGGCTACAGTGAGGCTAGTCTACGTTCTGCTACCCGTACGGATAGCAATCAGGATATTGCCGCCACCATTATCGGCCATATACGCCAGGCGGCTCTGGGTGAATCCCTGGTGCCATTTGAAGAGCGCGTTAAACAGGCACTGGAGCGTATTTACGCCCAGCATAACTGGACCACCGTGCAGAAAAAGTGGCTGGGTCGTCTGGCTAAACAGCTGGTACATGAGGTCGTACTCGATAAAAACATGGTTAACCAGTCATTCTCGGACATTGGGGGCTCTAAAGGACTCAATAATGTATTGGATGACCAGTTAGACAGTATTCTCGAGCAAATGAACGACACCTTATGGGCTCCAAAAACCGCCTGATCGTGCTACCCTTTCCCATAATTTTTCAGCAAACAGGCCGGGTTACCGGCCTTCTTCGGAAGTCCTATGAGCAATAATAACGAAATAGTCCAAAAACTATGGAACCTGTGCGATGTGCTGCGTGATGACGGCATTAACTACAGCGACTATGTCACTGAGCTGGTATTACTGTTGTTTATCAAGATGGTGCATGAGAACACCGAAGCTGAAACGCTGGATAAACACACTTTACCAGAAGGCTGCCGCTGGACCGATTTAAACGCTAAATCCGGTATTAACCTGCTAAATGACTACAAACAAATTCTGCTGAAACTCTCTACCGGTAAAGATGCTGAAGGCAACGTAGTACATGCCGACCCGCTGATTACCGCTATCTATGCCGATGCCCAGACTCGCCTGCGTGAGCCACGCCATCTGGAACAGCTGATTCGCTCTCTGGACCAAATCGACTGGTTCAGTGTCCAGAAAGACGGCCTGGGGGATTTATATGAAGGTTTGCTGGAAAAGAACGCCGGTGAAACTAAATCCGGGGCAGGGCAGTACTTTACCCCGCGGGTGCTGATTAATAGCATGGTTAATTGCATCAAACCCCAACCGGGGGAAGTGGTGCAGGACCCGGCGGCAGGTACTGCTGGTTTCTTAATCGCTGCCGACCAGTATATTAAGTCTCACACCGATGATCTCTATGACTTAACGGCCAAAGCGCAGCAGTTTCAGAAAAACAAAGCCTTTGTCGGTGTGGAACTGGTACCCTCAACCCGCCGTCTGGCGCTGATGAACTGCCTGCTGCACGGTATGGAAGGGGATGATGAAGGGGTAGTCCATCAGGGCAATGCCTTAGGGATGGCCGGCCAGTCGCTGGCGAAAGCCGATATTATTCTGGCTAACCCGCCTTTTGGTACCGCGAAAGGGGGAGAAGCCAGTATTACTCGGGATGACCTTACCTATCCTACCAGTAATAAGCAGCTGGCTTTTTTACAGCATATCTATCGCAATCTCAAGCCTGGTGGTCGTGCGGCCGTGGTTTTGCCAGATAACGTCTTGTTTGAGGCTGGGGTCGGCACCGATGTGCGTCGTGACCTGATGAATAAATGTAATCTGCATACCATCCTGCGCTTACCCACCGGGATTTTTTATGCCCAGGGCGTGAAAACCAACGTACTGTTTTTCACCAAAGGCACCGAGGCGGATAAATATCAGGAAGAGAACTGTACGCAAAATATCTGGGTCTATGACCTGCGCACCAATATGCCAAGCTTTGGCAAGCGCACCCCCTTCAATGAAAACCATTTAAAACCTTTTGAAGGCGTTTTCGGTGACTCGCCTACCGGCAGCAGCCCGCGCCAAGAAGGAGAGTGGAGCTTTAACGCTGAAGAAATTGAGGCCCCTGATACGGCTGAAAATAACAATGTGGCCGAGCGCCTCACAACCAGCCGCTGGCGAGTCTTTACCAGAGAGTGGATCCGCGATACCAAAGGCGACTCACTGGATATCTCCTGGCTACGGGATAATAGCAGCGTGGATGCTGCCAGCCTGCCAGAGCCCGCTGTATTAGCCGGAGAAGCCATGAGTGAACTGGTACAGGCTATTGGTGAGCTGGATGCGTTGATGCGGGAGTTAGGAGCAGGGGAAGAGGCGGATGTGCAGAGCATGTTGTTACATCAAATGATGGGTGGAAGTAGCTATGAATGATTTATCCTTCCCAAATATATGGCTATCAAGGAAAGCTCTTGATTGTTTTATACAAATATCAACTAATAACAGAAATGTTAAAACTAAAGATTGCAAGTCTGAGGGTTTATATCCTGTCATCGATCAAGGACAACAGTTTATCTGTGGTTATATAGATGATGAAAGTAAAGTGATTAAGGTCTCAAACCCACTTTGTGTGTTTGGCGACCATACTAGAATCATAAAGTGGGTTACTCAAGATTTTGTACCTGGAGCCGATGGAACAAAAATTTTAGAAGCAGAGAAATTTCTTTTTCCAAAATATGGTTATTACGCGCTCAGATTTATCGATATTCCAGATAAAGGTTATTCGCGTCATTTTAAGTATTTAAAGGAATTAGAGATACCTATCACCTCCTTGGCTGAACAAAAAATCATCGCCGATAAACTCGATGACCTTTTGGCTCGCGTGGAGAGTATTAAAACCCGGCTGGAAAATATCCCTGAAATTTTGAAAAAATTTAGGCAGTCGGTGTTGAATACAGAGTTTAATTATGCAATGGATAATTTTTCTTCATTGAAAAATATGGAGTTAAAAGATATTTGCCGTAGTATTTCCGATGGTGATCATCAAGCTCCTCCAAAATCAAATTCTGGTATACCTTTTCTCGTCATTTCTGATGTTAATAAAGGGTTTGTTGATTTTGATAATGTGGTTAGACGAGTTCCATTGGAATATTATGAAAATTTGAAAAGTATTAGAAAGCCCGATAGCAAAGACATTCTTTATACTGTCACAGGAAGTTTTGGTATTCCTGTTTTAATTACAGATAATGCTAAATTTTGCTTTCAGAGACATATAGCCATTATTAAACCAAACCATGAATTGATTTTTTATAAATATTTATATTTTTATTTAAAATCACCTGAAGTGTTTAAATATGCGCAGAGAGTTGCAACAGGCACAGCACAAAAAACAGTATCCTTATCAAATCTCAGGAATTTTAAAATTAAGTTACCTTCAATTTCTGTTCAAAAAGAAGTAGTGAGAAAGATAGAAACGTTATTTTCGTATGCTGATATAATTGAAGAAAAATATATAGAAGCAATGAGAAATATTAATCAACTAACACAATCCATCCTCGCCAAAGCCTTCCGCGGCGAACTGACCGCCCAATGGCGCGAGGAAAACCTCGAGCTAATTAGCGGTCTTAATAGTGCGAAAGCATTACTGGAAAAGATCACAGCTGAAAAACTGGCTACTGGTACGGTAAAAAAACGCGCTAAAAAGTCTTCTCACTAAAATCAGCCCACATAAGTGGGCTATAATAAAATTATTGTATTCATGAAATGGCTATAAAAACTATCTGTGATTTTTATAGCAGTAAGTTAGTTAAGATTGTAGCTATCAATACGTGATCCTAAAACATTTTTCCAATAAGACTCTCTGGCATAGACATCATCTACACTTGAATTAATATCCAATACTTCCAGTATTGTGAATGTGATATCATGCATTCTGGTCTTTTCTTTAAATAAATCAACTAAGCCAAGATTACCACCGTGACCTGATTGATAATATTCGTTCCACCGTTGCCATATACCATTAATACCATCAGCTTTCCCTATATATAATTTTCCTGTTTTAGTATCGGTAAGGACATAAATACCTTTAACTGACTTTAAGGCCGTTTCCCATGAATTGATATTAAGCTCAATAATTCTTTCTAGTTCATATCTTGTCAAACTTGTTTCTTTGTAACTTTTAAATTCTTTGAATCCTAATTTCATTGGTTTAATTTCAACGATGTTTAAATCATCAGAAAGTGTTTCTCCAAGCAAGTAAGAAGTTCTACCTCTATAAGAGCTTGATACATATAATCGGCCACTATACTCCTCTGTTTCTTTCACCGGCAGAAGATCATAAACATAGTTTATACTGCTGTTATGATTATGGTTAGAACGTCCATTGTTAATATAAAGACCTGCAAATAACCATCGTCTTCCCGATTGTATCAGTGAAACGACAAATTTTTTCTCAAAATTTTTCTTGTTCTGATATTTTTGCCAGTTATCGAACTGACCAAATCTATAGACGTTCAGAGGGTTTTCAGTACCATTGTATCTTGCGAGGTGTATTTTTGATTTTGTATGATCAAATTCAGGGTAAACGAGATTTATGTATTTAAATAGTTGCATGTATCACCTTTTTTATAATGATATTAAATTAAAATATCCATAGTGCCATTTTAGCTTTGGGTAATAGTAATGTCGAACTTTATCTATGACGAAGGAGGTTGTTTTTTATTATTTATTGTCTTTCCTTAAGTGTAATTATCGAACTCTTTACTTGGCCATAATTAGTTTATATTTTATTTAACTAATATTGGTTTTTGAGCTATATTTAATAAAGTTGACGGTTAGTTCATTGGTTCGTATCTCACGCCTTTTTATTTCCGGAGAATTACTATGGTACATAAGAAAATTGATGTGAATTTTCAATCATCTCTTAATGAAGAAGAGGCTAGTCAGGAGTATCTTGCGGGTGATTATATCGGTTTGGAAATTGTTGTGGAATATTACGATTTTGCGCTGGATAATTTTCAGCGGGAAATTCTGCACTGGTTTAAGCCACGCTTTGCTGCAGGGAAATTATTAGCGGGTATACAGCAGTTAGTGAAAAAGCAGCTCCCTGAGATTAAGCCAGATTCTATTGACGTGAATGTGATACCTGCGATTTTACCTTTCGATGATGAAAACGGCGATATACTCAGCCTGTTGCAAATCTGCGGTTTAACCATAACGGATTGGCAACGCATTCATGTGGATGTGGAAGTCACCACGCTGCCGCTCTGGCATGGTGAGGAAGAAGAGATCGTGCTTAATTTTCCCTGCAAGGTTCCGGCGGAGGTGATGCAGTATGTGAAACGCCTGCATGGCTGGACAGCTTATACTGGCATTACGGTGAGTGAGATAGACCCAAGCATTATCGCCCATCACGGATTTTTACCGTATATCGCTGAAGCGCGGCAATCAGAAAATTTATAGTTATCAGCAAATTATTCTTAAAGCATGAGTCCGGCCTTCGCACTCATCCTCTAAATACCTCGCTCCGATGCCAATCGACAAAACCCTCCCTCGGATAATTCCCTTTCATCACTGGTAGCGCAATCTGCTTCTCGGCAAAATCCCAGAACAGCTGCCCAACAATCCCGCTCCCATTCACCGCTTCAGACACCAGCACCCGCATACTCTCATCCAGTCCAATCGATCCCTTATCAAACGCTTTATGATGAATTGCACACAGCGCCAGTCCGTTCGGGATCTCACACGGTCCGCCAAACTGCTTCCACTTGATGTGCGCGGCTTCGAGCGCAACGGAGGTGTTATCGTGCCGCATGTTGAAGCCGCAGATGGCACATTCATAGTTATACGCACGCAGTACCTGCTGGCGGAATAGCGGATCGCGAACTTTACGGATCTGGTGGATATCAAAGCCCATCTCATCCGCGATCTCTTCCTGAATGCTTTCCGGGAAGTGCGCCTCCAGGATCTGCTGCGCCAGCGAGCCGATTAGCTTTTTGTTCTTACTCAACAGCGCATAGTGTTCTTCATCAAAACCGCCCGCGACCTTATGCTCCAGGAGCTCTCTTACAGGTGGCTGTTTGCTACCAGTGGTCGAACAGAACTCAGTATTTTGAAGATCCCAAAAACCATCTCCCTTGAGCCGCCAGAAGGGCATATTCGGATAATGCGCTTTCCTCTGCGGGCCAAAGCGTTCTAACAGGCTAAGCAGCTGCTCGTGAACCTCGGTACCGTATTCAAACAGACGTGCATGCCCCTGCTGATAGTTTGCCAGCACGTACAGAAGCAATAAGGGTTTATGTGGCGCACGTTGTTCGCCCTTGCGCCAGATGGTGATGTCGGCAATTGCCTGTTCGAGAGTTTTGCTGGAAGCCATCGTGTTACGGAAGAAGGTAAATAATTGCGATGATGCTCGCAAAACCCAGACCAATCAACCCGCAATCAGCAAAAACATGACCTTACCGCACGCTAACCTTTTTCCTGAACCCTCCTCGCAAATTCCAAATTTCCCCTACAGCAAACCGCTGTATTTATATTCAGTCCTGTATAATGAGCACCAGAAATTACGCCGAACGGCAAAGGAAGTATCAAAGAAATTTAACGAAGAATTCGCGATATGAAGGTGCTGCAACACCCCCATACCGCTAACCACTACCAACTACTGAGGAGTTGAATATGGCTGCGATGAATTTTAAGCCAGAGTTTACAGTTTGCAAAACAGAATCAGACGCTTTCACCGGCATGATTGAAAACCGCGAGCGGGTACGCAAAAACAGCCGCCGCCGTTTACACGGCAACCGACCGGAAAGCGCGCCCGTGCATCCACGGGCAGCAACGCCGGAGGAGAGCGCTGCCTGCTGCGAACTGTATGCACGCGTGGAGAATAAATATCTTCCTCTCGGCGGCGGCTGGTTAACCCGGGCGGGCTTTATCGACGGCATGCCCGTGAAAATCAGAGTGATGAAAGACTGTATTGTGATTACGCCACAACATACAAGAGAATTATGGGGATGCCTGGAAGGTATGAGTATGACAAATATAAATAAGCAGAAAGTCGCGCAGTGGTTAAATACATTTCCCGGGGCGTTGAACGATACGGGCGATATCCCGATTGTGAAGCGGGGAATTGGGCAGGCGATGTCTGAGTAACCGTGCTTCCCGCCTCATGTAATCCTTGAAGCAATAAAATGATACGGGCATGTCATCCTATGCCCGTTTTAAGCAAAATTTAACCGCGCTTTACTTGCTGTTTGACCGCGTTAACCAGCACAGCATGAAGTTCGCCGACGGTTAAATCGCGGATAACCGGTTCGGGTATGCCGCGCACCCAGCGGATAAACCGACAGATGCCAAAAAAGTCTATACCTTCGCCCGTAAACAGATACTCATTTTCCGCGAGAGAGAATGTTTTCATATAGCCATCTTCTTCCGTGGCAAGTTGAACGCCAAACGCTTTTTCGCAGTCTTCCAGTAGGTCTTCGCCGTCCATACCGCAAATGTGCAAATCGGCCTCAATCCAGGTGTTGCTATCAATAGGTTTACGATGCTCGCCTGAGGAGTTCCGAACAACCTCAATGACTTGTGAGAGAGTGGGTTCCATTTAAAATATTCCGTATTCGTTAGTTTCAATTGGCTATCCGGAACTTAACAGTCATCCGCTATTCGATAAGGTGTGAAGTAGAGTACAGGTACAGAAAGCGTGATTATCTTTGCTATGGTTTGAAACTGGGTTTACCATTTGCCCTACGCCACTCCTTAACTTCTCTAACAATGCCTTCCGGACTATAATCTTTGCCCTCTTCAGGATAAAAAATCAGGTCAGAGCCTGCGGGATGCTCGGTAAGCCGTTTAAATTCTCTAACCAATCGATTCTCGTCTTCTTCAGTTGTTGCGTCCGCATTGCAAATTTTGCGTACCAGTTCTAAAAATTCTTCTTCTGTGTAATCGCTTAACATTCTCATATCATTCTCCCTTATGAATCTTGATGTGATGTTTTGGAGTGGTTATTCCCATATTATCAACGTCATACACCTTACCGCCCTGACTGATAGGTTGTATGTGATGAATTTCATAACGTTCTCTTTTTCCAACCGAGTCAGATGTGCGTGTATAAGGGGCGTTTCCTTTACGCATACTTGCGCGGTTATTGCTGATAAATTGCTCCAGCAGTACTGGCTCCCTCGATACCTCCAGCCAAAACGCCTTACGAAACTGGTCAAAGTCCGTAAATGTCTGCCCACGTAACCGATCCGCTATCTGGCTCGGAATGGGAGATCCATTACCCGCATTCGCATCAGATAACCAAATGCCGCTAATTTTCTGCCCCTTGCCTGTGACCTGTCCGGGATTGTGACGGATATAGACATAAATCGGCGGCACCCCGCCTACCGGCAGAATCAGAATGTAATCCGCAAACGTCTTCTCTTCCGGTGTCGGGCTGGTCGTTGCACCAATCCCCGTCTCCTCCGGCAGTGGATCAACCACAACCGGGTTCGGTATCCGCACCGGGTTGTGATTGCCCGTATCCCACGGCTTATTCTCTCCGGTACGGTCCGGGGTCCAGATGAGGGTGATGCCGGGATCTTCTTCGGTGGTAAAGGTGTACGCCTGGCGGCGGCTATCCCACTCCATTCTGCGAACGCGCACGCTGTCCTTGCCCGGTGGCGTATGCCAGCCACGTGGTGTCGGGTTACCGCTGGCGTCGTTCTCCCAGGTGAAGCGAACGCGGGTAGGGGCTTCCCGCATCTGCTCGGCGCGCATCCGGTCGATAAAATCCTGCTCGCCGTCGTTCAGCTTGCCGGGATACATCCCTATCAGCAGCCCTGCAACAGGTGCGCCGAGGCCTCCCTTGGCTATTTCGCCAAGTGCCGCGCCGCGCACGGCCCAAGTGCCGGGCGTGACGGTGCGCCCGCCAACAAGGGCGAGTTCGCTGGCATCGGCTATTGCGGTTCGTGCAATCCAGGCCCTTTCTTCTGCTGCAACGGCGGCCTGATAGTCCATCTCCTCGTGATGCCCATTCCACCAAAGATAGAGCGCACTACGTTGCTTCGGCTTTGGGATCGCCTTACGCTTTGCCGCCTGGGCGTGCTGAGCGGCGTCGTTGGGCATGGCCTGATAAAATGCCATCTCGGCGAAGTTGGTATGCGGCTCACTTCCGGTGCCTGCATCGTTACAGCCTTCACCGCGCAGGCAGGATTTCGCAAAGACCCGGTTGCGTTCGCGTTCTTCTGCTTGTCGCTGCGCTTCGGCCTCTTCCTCTTTTCGGCGTGCTGCGAGCATGGCCTGATGCTCTTCCTGTGCGATCTGTTCAGGAGAGGGACCGGAGCCGAGCCACTCTCCTGATGGGGCGATCACGCGGTTGGTACCGTGCGGGCAGCCACAAATGACAACAGAACCATCGACGGCTGAGGTTTGTCCCATCCAGTTAACGCGAGGTTCGCCGTCAGCAATAACGCCCTGCTTACCGCATTTAGGGCATGCTGTGGTTTTATCGCCAACGCGGATAACGCCGCGACCGTGCTCGGTGCAGTTGGGCAGGGTGCTACAGCATATTGCGCCAGTGGTCGTTCTGTCGCCGTGCAGCGCCTGACCGCGGCCATAGTTCGTAGAACGGTAGCCCATGGCCTATTCTCCGGGCCAGGTTAAGAAATCCTCTTGAGGTGGAATCCCTTCGCGGGTGACCAGATAAGTACTGCCGAGCGGTGTGCTGATAATCTCGTCATCGTTATCAAGCAGGCTACCTACCAGGGCAACGCCGTGTCCTTTCCAAGTAAACGCGGTTCCTGATGAGGTCATAATCGTGGCGAGCGTTCCATCCGGATAGGCCACACAGTCTCCTTCGACAATCACGCTGGTGTAACTCCCATCGTCCATGAGCATTGTGGCTTCACGTTCGACGGGAAGAACAACTCCGCCCAGTCGGGTCTGGCTGCCAGCCGTGGCAATCCTCCAGATGGCGGTGACGGGATGTTGTCGATGAAAGGCTTCCTGTTCGGCAATGATGGCGCGCGCGTCCTCAGGCATGGCGGCCAGTTCTTCAGCGGAAAAAGGCGAACGATCTATTTCCGCTTTTAACTCAGCGTTGAATTCATTGGTATAAAGCTGCATGACAATTCCTTGTAGGGGCAGAAGAGTAAATGCAGCAATGCTAGGTTTTAGCCTGTAAGGCGAATATACATAAAGTGGTTAATAAGTCGGGCTAAAATCCGAAATAAATATCCAGATTGATATTGGTCATCTTTTAAAGAAGGGATAGTAATGGTTTCTGTTAATTATAAATGGAATATTCGTTGAATTGCCGATAAATAATATTATGCGGCGCATGTAATATTTGAATACATACGCTGCAGGGCGTTATTTTAAAACACCGGTACCCCCAGCCCAACCTTCACCTCCCTCAACGTCTCCTGCGTCACTCCCTGCGCCCGTTCCGTGCCGCGCTTAAGCATCGCCATCAACTCCCCTTTATCCTGCATGTACATCGCTCTCCGCTCCCGCATCGGCGCAATCAACTCCTGCAGGCACGCCTCCAGTTCGTTCTTACACACCCGGTCCCCAAGCCCGCCTGCCTGATAATGTGCCTTCATCGCCGCCACTTTGGCTTTATCCGGATGAAACGCGTCGAGGTAAGTAAACACCACGTTCCCTTCAATTTTCCCCGGATCGCTCACCTTGAGATGTTTCGGGTCGGTGTACATCGCGCTGACCGCACGGTGGATCGTCTCTTCGCTGGCCGAAAGGTGCAGCGTGTTGCCGAGCGATTTCGACATCTTGGCGCTGCCGTCGATGCCGGGCAGGCGGCTGGTGTCGCTCAGCATCGCCTTGCAGTGGCGTAGCACTGGCGTCGGCAGCAGGCTGTTCATCTTGTGCACAATCTCGTTGGTCTGCTCAATCATCGGCAGCTGGTCGTCGCCGACGGGCACGCACTCGGCCTTGAACGCGGTGATGTCCGCCGCCTGGCTGATGGGGTAGGCCATAAACCCGACCGGCAGCGAGCGGGCAAAACCCTTCTGCGCAATCTCGTTTTTCACCGTCGGATTACGCTCCACGCGGGCGACGGTGACGATGTTCATATACAGCATCGTCAGCTCGGCGAGGGCGGGCAGGGCGGATTGCAGGCAGATCGTGGTCAGGTTCGGGTCGATGCCCGCCGCGAGGTAGTCGGCCAGCACTTCAGGGATGTTATCGCGGATCTTCTGCGGGTTGCTGCCGTTGTCGGTCAGGCCCTGCAGGTCGGCAATGAGTACAAACTGGTTATGCGTCTGCTGGAGCGCCACGCGCTGGCGCAGCGATCCGACGAAATGGCCGAGATGCAGCGGGCCGGTTGGACGGTCGCCGGTGAGGATGGTTTGCGTGTTCATAAAGACTCCTTAATGGGCAGTTGCCGAAAGGGGTCTTAGAAAAGTGAAAGCCGCCTTTCGGCGGCTATCTGAAATAGGGAAAACAACTCCGTGCCGCCTTTAAGAAGGCAGCCACCAGCGGTTTACGGTATGTACGGAAGAAAGAGTGTTCATCTTGCTAACCTATCACGGTTATGCAGAAGGTTGAACCGCCTTTATGTTTTTTATAACTATTTCAAAATTAGCACTACCAAAACTCCTGCTAACATAACCGTAATTAAACCCAGGAAAAAACGGATTTCATTCAGCCTGTTACGTTGTTTTGTTACATCAGTCTTTAACCCTAAAATGTGTTTAAGCACTAAGGCGCTGTGCTCATCCTTGTCCCTGGGTAAAACATCTACTGCCGGGATATTTTCTGCATGGTTGGCCAGTATTCCTCCGCCAGCGCCAGCACAAGCGAGGATTGCCAAATTTTTGAAAATTTCCATGCTGTTTCTGAAATCGTCGGTCATGATGTCTGCATAGCTATGATTGAATAGATCAGGAATGCCGATACTTAAAAATATTCCTACGAAAATAAGCGATATACCTTTCATTCTGCGATCGAGGCGGGTACTTTCCAGTATCGATAAAAAGCCAGTAGACAGTCCAGCCAGCAAAAATAGCCACGCGGTATTCAGACTGGTGTAACGAACGATGCCGCACCCTGTTATACAGAGAAGGATGGCTAAAATTAGAAAGAAAAGATTGTTGGTCCAAAAGGATGATTTTGTTTTCATTTTGTGTTGGTTATGTGGAGTAAAGACGAACCACTATATGAGAACGCCTCTTTTTTTGCTGCTGTCATTTTTGGGGGGATATCTATAGTTGGATAGATATTAACTTTGCCTCAAGGCCTACCCATCAATAAGAAGGTTTTCAGTGCTGCAATCACTCAACCACCTGACCCTTGCGGTCAGCGACCTGCAAAAAAGCGTCACCTTCTGGCACGAACTGCTGGGGCTTGCGCTGCACGCCCGCTGGAATACCGGGGCCTATCTCACCTGCGGCGACCTGTGGGTTTGCCTGTCATACGACGAGGCGCGCCAGTATGTGCCACCGCAGGAGAGCGACTACACCCACTACTCATTTACCGTGGCGGAGGTGGATTTTGAACCATTCTCACGCAGGCTGGAACAGGCAGGCGTTACCGTCTGGAAGCAGAACAAAAGCGAGGGGGCGTCGTTCTATTTTCTCGACCCGGACGGGCACAAGCTGGAGTTACACGTGGGCAACCTCGCCGCGCGGCTGGCGGCGTGTCGCGAGAAGCCCTATGCGGGCATGGTCTTTACCTCAGACGAGGCTTGATGCCCGCACCTTCAGCCGGCCCGCCAGCGTCACGTGCGTGGCGGCATCTTCCTGATTGCACAGGTACTCCACCGCCAGCCGGCCCAGTTCGCTGTAGGGCAGCTGAATACTGGTCAGCGGCGGGGTGAGCTGCTCGGAGATCTTCTGGTCGTCGTAACCCGCCAGCAGCATATCCTGCGGGAGACGAACGCCGTTCACCGCCAGCGCCTGATAGCAGCCGATCGCCAGCCAGTCGCTGGCGCAGAAGATGGCGTCCGGGCGTTCGGCCATCTCAAGCAGGGAGGCGGTAGCGGTAAAAGACTCGCTGAACTGCCAGTTGGTCTGGCGCACCAGGCTCTCGTCACATGTTAAACCGGCCTGCTGTAAGGCGGCCTGGTAGCCTGCCAGACGCTGGCGCGAGGCCTCCATCCAGCTCTCGCCGGTGATGTGGGCGATGCGCGTCGCGCCGCAGGCGATGAGGTGTTTCGTCACCTGGAAAGCGTTGGCGAAGTCGTCCGGAACAAAGGAGGGCAGCAGCGGCGAGCCGGGGTCGCGCTGGTTGAGCAGCACCAGCGGAATACGGGTGCAGTCCTGAAACGCGGTCATGTCCACCAGCGTGGTGACGGGGGAGGCGAGGATAATCCCGATGCAGTTGCGCTTCTCCAGCTGGCGGATGATGTTCAGGGCCAGCTCAATGTCATCCCCGTAATCGTACACGGTGAGCAGCGCTTCGTTGCGCCACGCGGCTTCCCGCGCCTGGCTGATGGCGTCGATAAAGGGATCGTAGCTTTGCAGCGAGCTCACCAGCAGGGCGATCTCTTCCTGGTTGCGCGGGGCGTGGACGGCGGGAAGACGGTCGTAACCCAGGTCGGTGGCAATGCCGATCACCCGCTGGCGGGTCTCGTCGCTGAGCTTGATGTTGCGCGACTGGCTAAGCACCAGCGATACCGTCGCCTGCGACACCCCCGCCGCCCGCGCAATGTCGTTCATCGTCACTTTTGTCTTTCGCTTCATTCGTCCTCTCCCTCTCGCGAATTCGCATCATACCTTAACCGTCCGCTTACGCGCCGCCGATCACGTTTCTTCTTCAACGAAGCGTGAACTTTGTGAGAAGCATCGCTTTTCTCATCACCGCGATTTGCTCATTTATCCCGCAGCTAATATTTATTAGCTAAACATTATCAGTGTGAGGATACGCAATGAAAGAGCAATGGAGCAAGGACCAGGCGCAGGCATGGTATCAGCAGCAAGGCTGGCTGTGTGGATTTAACTACCTGCCCTCCACGGCGGTGAACTGGACCGATATCTGGCAGCAAGAGACCTTCGATGCCGACACGATCGACCGCGAGCTGGGCTGGGCGGCCGACGCGGGGTACAACACCCTGCGCATCAATCTGCCGTTTATTGTCTGGGAGCACGATCGCGACGGCCTGATGGCACGCATCGGCCGTTTTCTGACGATTGCCGATAACCGTGGGTTCAGCACCATGCTGACCCTGATGGACGACTGCGGATTCTCCGGCGATGAGCCGTACCTCGGCCCGCAGAAGCCGCCCGTGCCGGGCAAGCATAACAGCCAGGCGGCGGCGAGCCCGGGGCGCGATAAAGTGTGCGATCGCGACTGCTGGCCGCAGATTGAGCGCTATATCCGCGACGTTGTTCGCCAGTTCCGCGACGACAAGCGCGTGCTGCTGTGGGATCTGTATAACGAGCCGGGCAACCGCGGTATTTTCGCGACGGGCACGGAAGAGGTGCTGTACGACGAGAAGCTGGAAACCTGCGCGCATGAGCTGATGAAGCTGGCGTTCCGGTGGGTACGTGAAGAAGACCCGACCCAGCCGCTCACCGTCTGCGCGTGGCGGCTGCCGGCGGAAGAGGAGGGTGAGACGTTCTACCAGCATCCGCTGGACCAGACCGCGCTGGAACTGTCGGACGTGGTGAGCTACCACGCCTATACCAATACCGGGCGCATGACGGCGATTATCCAGCAGCTGCAGGCGCTGGGCCGCCCGATCTTCTGCACCGAATGGCTGGCGCGCCACGTCGGCGGCACCATTGAAGAGCAGCTGCCGCTGATGTACATGGCGAAGGTCGCGCCGTACCAGTGGGGCCTGGTGCGCGGAAAAACCCAGACCTGGCTGCCGTGGCCGGTGGTGATGAAAGAGTCCACGGACTACTGCCGCCTGTGGTTCCACGATGTGTTCGAGGAGAACGGCATCCCGTTCTCGCGCGCGGAAATCGCGCTGATGCAGAAGCTGCGTAAAATCGCCCCGAACGTGCAGGGCTAATAATAACGACCCGGCGGTCCACCGCCGGGCAACAGGCAGGCATATGACGATGGCAATGACAATGAAAATACCGTCTCGCGAGTTATGGTCTTACTTTGGTTATGGTTTAGGTCAGTGTTTTAGCTTTGGGCTAGTGGGTTCGTTTATTAACTATTTTTACACCGACGTGCTGGGGATCTCGGCGCTGGCGGCGAGCACCATCTTCCTGATTGCCCGGGCGTGGGATGCGGTTCACGACCCGCTGTTTGCCAGCATTATGGATACCATTAACACCCGGTTCGGCAAATTTCGCCACTTTTTGCTGCTGGCACCGCTGCTGATCACCGCGGTTACCCTGCTGGCGTTCTATAAAATCGAAGCGGATATGACCACCAAAATCCTCTACGCCGGGGTGACGTACATCCTGTGGGGGACGCTGTATGCCATCTCCGATATCCCGTTCTGGTCCATGTCCTCGGTGATGACCAACGACTCCGGCCAGCGCACCCGTGCGGTGACGGCGGCAATGCTTGGAGTCAACGCCGGGATTGCCTGCGCCAACATCTTCTTCCCGAAGCTGGCGGCGTTCTTCGCCCTGTACAGCAACGATAAAGGCTACTTTATGGCGGCGCTGGTCATGATGCTGGTGGGCCTGCCGCTGATGCTTAACGGCTTTATGCAGATCAAAGAGCGCGTGCCGCCCAGCCCGGAAAAGGTGACGATGCGCGATACGTTCCACAACCTGCGCCAGAATAAACCGCTGTTTATCGTCCTGCTGTCGTTCTTTTTCTGCGTGTTCCATAACGTGGCCAACGGGATTTACATCTACTTCTTTATCTACAATCTGGGCGACGGCAGCCTGCAGATGGCGATTGGCATCATGGGGATAGTGGCGGCGGTGGTGTGCCTGGTCGCCCCGATGCTGACGCGCAGGATGCAGAAGCGAAAGCTGTTTATGATCCTCTGCGGGCTGGACGTGGCGGTACGCGTGGTAATGTGGTTTGCGGGCTATCAGCACACGGCGCTGCTGTTCATCCTGCTCGGCCTGAGCACGCTGTTCGTGATGATGACCAACATCCTCACCTCGTCGATGATTGCCGATACCATCGAGTACGCCGAGTACCACACCCACAAGCGTTGCGCGGCGATCACCTTTTCCGGGCAGACCTTTACCGGCAAGATGTCCGTCGCGGTGGGTGGCGGGTTAATCGGCGTGTTCCTGACGATGATTGGCTATGTGCCGCAGGCGCAAACCCAGAGCGACGGCGTGCTCACGGGGCTGTTCTTCGGCATCTGCCTGCTACCGGCCATCGGCTCGCTGATCCGGCTGGGTTGCATGTCGCGCTTCACCTTTACCGAGGAGAAGCATGCGGAGATTTGCCGCCTGCTGGCGGAGCGGAACGCGTCTGCGAAAGCGCCGGGAGGCGACTGCGCCTTACCCGGCCTGAAAAATCAAACCTCACAGGGCTGATAAGCGAAGCGCCAACAGGCTGCGCGTTTATGCCCCGACAAGTTCTATGCGGTTGCCATCGGGGTCGGCAATCACCGCTTCGTAAAAACCGTCCCCGGTCAGGCGCGGCGCACCGAGCAGGGTGCCGCTTGCCCGCGCCACCGCCGCCATGCTGTCGACGTTCGCTTTGCTGCCAACGTCGATAGCAATATGCGCCCAGCCGATAAACTCCGGGTACGCGGGCGCGTCGGGCAGGTCCGGCAGCGTCATCAGCTCAATCGTGGGGCCGTTATCGAGCGTAATAAAATGTGATTCAAACCCCGGACGGTTTTGACTGACATAGCGTTCGTTGCTGCGCCCGCCAAAAACCGTTTCCCAGAACTGAACCTGTGCATCAAGATGACGGGTCCAGAGTGCGACATGCGCAATATGCATAAACTCCCTCCGTGTTTGTGTCTGCGGACTTTAACAGGTAAAACAGGCTACACTCTGGTTTTGAGCGCGACATGCTGAGGAAACAACAATGCACTACACACTGAAAGAAAGCGACAAGGAAAAAGCGGAAGGGTCAAACGGCGCGGGCGCTCTGCAGCAAAAACTGCTGGAGTCCCGCTCCATTGTGATCTCCGGTGAGATCAACCAGGAGCTGGCGCAGAAAGTCATCACCCAGATGATCCTGCTGCAAAGCGTGAGCAACGATCCGATCAAGCTGTATATCAACAGCCAGGGCGGCCACGTCGAAGCGGGTGATACCATCCATGACTTCATCAAGTTCATTCGCCCGGAAGTCCACGTCATCGGTACCGGTTGGGTGGCAAGCGCGGGGATCACCATCTTCCTGGCGGCGAAAAAAGAGCACCGCTACTCGCTGCCGAATACCCGCTTTATGATCCACCAGCCGCTGGGCGGCGTGCGCGGCCAGGCAACGGATATCGAGATTGAAGCGCGCGAGATCATCCGCATGCTGGATCGCGTGAACAAGCTGATCGCCGACGCCACCGGCCAGCCGCTGGAAAAAGTGAAAAAAGATACCGACCGCAACTTCTGGATGTCTCCGGCAGAAGCGCTGGACTACGGCATTGTGGGCAAATTGATTACCCATTACGACGAGCTGAAGCTCGATTAAGCACTCACGCCGTGTATGTGTCGGGTGGCGGCTTCGCCTTGCCCGACCTACATTCCCAGGCATTTTATCCTCGCTTGACCCACGACAAAGCAGCCTGTCTCGCTCTCTTCCATAATCGCGCCTGTCTACCCTCTCAATGGTGCTACCCATGGCGTATCAACTGAACCTGAACTGGCCGGAATTTCTCGAAAAATACTGGCAGAAACAACCCGTTGTGCTGAAAAATGCCTTCCCGAATTTTGTCGATCCGATTACGCCGGACGAGCTGGCCGGTCTGGCCATGGAGCCGGAGGTGGATAGCCGTCTGGTGAGCCATGCCAACGGTAAATGGCAGGCCAGCAATGGCCCGTTTGAGCATTTCGATGATCTTGGCGAAACCGGCTGGTCCCTGCTGGCGCAGGCGGTAAACCACTGGCATATGCCTGCGGCAGAGCTGGTGCGTCCGTTCCGCGTGCTGCCGGACTGGCGTCTTGATGACCTGATGATATCCTTCTCTGTGCCGGGCGGCGGCGTGGGTCCGCACATTGACCAGTACGACGTGTTTATCATTCAGGGGATGGGCAGCCGTCGCTGGCGCGTGGGGGACAAGCTGCCGATGCGTCAGTTCTGCCCGCATCCTGCCCTGCTGCACGTCGATCCGTTTGAGCCCATCATTGATGAAGATCTGGCGCCGGGCGATATCCTCTACATTCCGCCTGGATTCCCGCATGACGGTTTCACCCACGAAACCGCGCTGAACTACTCCGTCGGTTTCCGCGGGCCAAACGGTCGCGATCTGATCAGCAGCTTTGCCGATTACGCCCTGGAAAACGATCTTGGCGGCGAGCACTACAGCGATCCGGATCTGACCTGCCGTGAGCATCCGGGCCGCGTTGAGCAGTACGAACTCGATCGCATTCGTCAGATGATGATCGACATGATCGCCAAACCCGATGATTTCACAAAGTGGTTCGGCAGCTTTGTCTCTACGCCGCGTCACGAGCTGGATATCGCTGCGGCGGAGCCACCGTACGCGCCGGAAGAGGTGCTTGATGCCCTGCAGGGCGGAGAAACGCTGTCCCGTCTGAGCGGTCTGCGCGTGCTGAACATCGGCGGACGTTTCTTTATCAACAGCGAGTTGCTGGAAACGGTGGATGCGAAAGGGGCAGATGCGCTGTGCCGCTACACCGAGCTGGGTCAGGCCGAGCTTGGCGAGGCGCTGAATAACCCGGCGTTTGTAGAAGAGCTGACCGACCTGATTAACCAGGGCTACTGGTTCTTCGACGAGTAAAGCAAAGCGGCGTTTAGCCAGGCTAAACGCCGCGTCAGTCAGACCAGCATATTACAGGCTTTCCAGTAGTTCAGGAGCCGTTCATCGTCACGCTCTCTTTCCGCTTTGATTTTCATAGCCTGTGCCAGATTTTCTCGTGAAACTTCATGGCCTTTTTGCACGATGTCTAATACCGCTTCACCAAGAGCCAGCGAAATTTCTGCCCGATTATTGTCAATCGTCATTAATACCTCCTCATGGGTTGCGAAAGAGTAATTATAAAAGATGGGTCAATGCGCATGAATAATTCACATAATTCTTATTCCCCCGCTATTAATAGTTGCGCGCTTAAGTAGCCCTGAATTTATATCCTGTCAATGTTGTTTCAAAATGCTAATAAACGCCTGGAAACCCAATTTATGGACTACAGTTAATTCCGTGCAACAGCCAAATAACCGAAACAGGAGAAACAACATGATTAATAAAAGCGAAATTAAGGATCATACTCAGGTTGTAGCCAGCTGCGGAACGCACGTCGGCGTAGTTGACCATCTGGACGGTGAGCGCATCAAGCTCTCGAAAAGCGACCCTGAATCAGGCGGCAAGCACCACTTTATTCCTCTCGGCTGGGTCGACAAGGTTGAGGATAATAAAGTCGTGCTGACCAAAAACCATAAAGAGGTTTTTGCTGAGTGGCAAGAAGCATAAAAACGCTTTGTCGCAGAGAAATATCTATTTTCGCTCCGGCTTCGTCCGGAGCGTAATAGTGTCTGCGGCCCGTGATTGCTGCCATTGCAAATGAATGGTACTGTTTTGCCTGTCCTTTCCCCGATGCAGGCACCGAATTATGCTCCAGAGTGAAAATAGATCAGCGAAGCGCATTTTTTTTGTTGAGGATTTTCAGCTATTCGGCGAGCGCTACGGCATCGATTATCGTTTCCCGCAGTTAAACAATGCGCATGACCGCGGCAGCCCCGTGTTGCAGGGGAATGTGGAAGAGATGACGCTTTCGTCCGGCATTTCTCTCACCCATTCCGATGTACGTGTATTACAGCCCTATGAAACCACCTCTCGCCACAGCAGCCCGCTCTATATGCTGGTAGTGCTGGAAGGGTGCGTAACGCTCACGATCAATGGCATCGACTACACCGTTCGCCCCGGCATGGCATTCAGCTCAAGGCTGAGTGAAGAGCAGGTGATGTGCGCGCGTCACGAAGCCGACAGCTCGTTGAAAACGCTTTCGTTTGGCGTGTACCCGCACGATGCGGGACGTGACGCCCTGCTTGAGTCGCTGCTTGTGGAATGGCACAGCCTGAATGCACCTACCTTTGTCTGGCATGTTCCTGAGTACGTTATGTCAGGCATTCAACATGCGCAGCAGCATGGAGGAAGCGCGCTCTCACGCAAGCTGTTACTGGAAGGGCTGATGTATCAGTTGCTGGGTCATGGCCTGAGCCACCGCCAGAAGCCTGGCCCGAGCCGGCCTGAGCATGCGCGCCTGGAACGCGTGCGGAGTTTGCTGGAACAGTCTCCTGAACGCGATCATACGCTGGCGCAGCTGGCAGCCCTTGCCGCCATGAGCCCAAGCAGCCTGCGCAGCAAGTTCCGTCAGCGCTACGGCTGCACGCTCTTCGACTACCTGCGCGACTGCCGCCTTGCGCTGGCGCGTCGCTATCTGCTGGAAGGCCACAGCGTGCAGCAGGCGGCGTGGATGTGCGGGTATCAACATGCCACCAACTTCGCCACCGCCTTTCGCCGTCATTACGGGATTTCTCCGGGTGACGTGCGTAAACTCCGCTAACGTAATTTCGCTTATCGCGCGAACGTATTCCGTGCGCTTTAGCATCGCGCATACATAACCTGGCGGCGCGCATAGCCGTTTGCACTCTCAAAAAGGTAATAATTCTTATTAACAATAAGAAATATCTCTGGAGAGAGTTATGTTTGCTAAATCGCGTCTGGCACTGCTGGTGGGATGGGTTACCGGTAGCGTCGCTTTTCCGTTACTGGCGCAGGATGCGCAAAAAACAGATACCGTGGTGGTCACGTCGCAGATGCAGTCTGCGGCCACCAAGCTTGAAACGCCGGATATTGAAACCCCGCAGTCGGTCTCTATTGTCACCCGCGAGCAGTTCGAAGAGCAGGGCGCGACCAGTGTGCGTCAGGCCGTAAGCTACACGCCGGGGGTGTACAGCAACCAGATTGGTGCGTCAAACCGCTTCGACTACATCGTACTGCGCGGCTTCTCGGACGGCAGCCTGGATAACGTCTACCTCGATGGCCTGAAGATGATGGGAGACACCAACTCCCACAGCTCGCTGGTGGTTGACCCGTGGTTCCTGGACAATATCGAAGTCGTTCGCGGCCCGGCCTCCGTGCTGTATGGCCGTTCATCGCCGGGCGGAATCGTTGCGCTCACCTCCCGTAAGCCGTCGTTCGATCCGGGCGGGGAGATCAAGCTCTTCGCCGGGAACAACAATCAGCGTGGGGCGATGTTCGACGTCACCGGCCCGGTTGATGATAACGATCGCGTGGCGGTGCGTCTCAGCGGGATGACCCGCTACGCCGATTCCCAGTTCGATCCCCTGAAGGAAGAGCGTTATGCGCTGATGCCGAGCCTGACCTGGCGCATCACCGACAACACCCGTCTGGAGCTGATGGCCTACCTGCACCGGGATCCTGAAGGCGGCAGCCACTCCGGCCTGCCGTATGACGGCACCGTTGTACCGCACAGCGGTAAGAAAATATCTAATACCTTCTATGAAGGTGAAGACGATTACGACAAGTACGATCGTCGGGAAAATATGGTCGGCTATAACGTTGAGCACATGTTTGAGAGCGGCTGGTCCGTGCGCCAGAAGCTGCGCTACCTGCACACCAAGGTGGAGCTGAACCAGGTGTATGCCGCAGGCTGGCTGAACGACACCGAGTTGAACCGCGGCTATTCTGGCTCCGACGAGAAGATGAACGCCATTACTCTGGATAACCAGGTCGACGGCAGCTTCGATACCTGGGCGGTGAACCACCGCGTGCTGATCGGTATGGACTATCAGGACCGCACCAACAACGTGACCGGATATTACGGCGGCTTCCCGCCGATTGACGCTTTCCACCCGGTCTACGGCGCGAAGCCGGACTACATCACCCAGTACAGCAGGGAAAAGCACAAGCTGCGCCAGACCGGCTATTACCTGCAGGATCAGATGTCCGTTGACCGCTGGCGCCTGACGCTGGGCGGGCGTTATGACCAGGTGAGCGTGTCGAACGTCGACAACTTCAACCACACCCGCAGCGACCTGGATAAGAACAACTTCAGCAGCCGCGCGGCGCTGCTGTATCTGTTTGATAACGGCGTCGCGCCGTACGTGAGCTACTCCACCGCCTTTACGCCGACCAGCTTTGCCGACGAACAGGGCAACATTCTTGATCCCATGAAGGGCAAGCAGTGGGAAGCGGGGGTGAAGTATGAGCCGGAGGGGATGAACAGCCAGTTCAGCGCCTCGGTGTTCCGTATTAACCAGAAGAACATTGCCACCAAAGAGGAGCCGACCGATCCGTACCGTTCCATCGGTGAAATCGAGTCCGAAGGCGTTGAGCTGGAGGCGATCGGTCAGCTAACCGACAGCCTGCGCATGCAGGCGGCCTATACCTATACCGATATCCGCTACAAGAAAAGTAGCCCGGAAGAGGAGGGCAAGCGCGCCGTCTATGCCCCGCGTAACATGGCCAGCGCCTGGCTGAGCTACGACGTGAAAACCGGTCCGCTCGATGGCCTGACCGTGGGTTCCGGCGTGCGCTATGTCAACGGGATCACCAGCGATCGCCAGAATACCCATACGCTGCCGTCGTACACGCTGGTGGATATGGTGGTGGGGTATGATCTGTCGAAAGTCGGGCTCACGGGCGTAAGTGCGCAGCTCAACGTCAATAACCTGACGGACAAGAGCTACGTGGCGGCGTGTAATTCTCTCTCTTACTGCTACTTCGGTGCAGAACGCAGCATTGTGGGCAGCGTTTCATGGACGTTCTGAGCCGCTGATTTGCCGGGTGGCGGCTTCGCCTTACCCGGCCTACGGATTCGAGTAGGCCCGGTAAGCGCAGCGCCACCGGGCATCAGGCCGCACTACTCCTCCATGGCGATCACAATTGCCTCGCCCATTTTCTTCAGCGCATCGCGATTTTTCTCGGTCGCAGGCAACGCCACGTTGATCCGCAGGCAGTTGCGATACTTGCCGGAGGCCGAAAACAGCGACCCGGCCGCCGCCTGAATTTTTAGTCTGCACAGCTGCTTACTCACACACACCATGTCCACTTTCTCCGGCAGCTCGACCCACAGCAGGAAACTTCCCTGAGGGCGCGTCACGCAAATCTCCGCCGGAAAATACTGGCGTACCCAGCAGGTGTAGGTTTCCATATTTTGCTGGTAAATCTGGCGCATACGCCGCACGTGGCGATGATAATGCCCCTCGCGGATAAACGCCGCCACTGCCATCTGGGTACCCGGCACGTTAAAACCGCCCGCGGCATATTTCATGTGCATGACCCGGTCGTAATAGCGCCCCGGCACAATCCAGCCGACGCGCAGCCCGGGCGCGACGGTTTTAGTAAAGGAACTGCACAAGATCACACGCCCATCAATGTCCATGGAGTGGATGGTACGTGGCCGCGGGTATTCCGCCGCCAGCTCGCCGTAGATGTCGTCCTCGACGATGACGATATCGTGCCGCTGAGCCAGCGTCAGCACCTGTTTCTTACGCGCCTCCGGCATAATAAATCCGAGCGGGTTATTGCAGTTCGGCACGAGGATCACCGCTTTAATCGGCCACTGCTCCAGCGCCAGCTCTAACGCCTCAACGCTGATACCTGTCTCGGGATCGGTCGGAATTTCAATCGCCTTGATATCAAACCCGCGCAGCATCTGCATGGTGCCGTGAAACGACGGTGACTCCACCGCCACGATATCGCCCGGCTTGCACACCGACAGCAGGGCGATGGAGAGCGCCCCGTGGCAGCCGTTGGTGATCACAATTTCGTTCGCCGCCACGGTCGAACCGCCGTCCAGCATCAGGCGCGCTATCTGCTCGCGCAGCTCCAGTCGCCCGTCGAGCACGTCATAGCTCAGCATCTCCCCCGGATTATGCTGCGCAATGCGGCTCATCTCGCGCCACAGCGGTTTCAGGCTCGGCTGGGTGATGTCCGGCGAACCGCCGCCAAAGGAGATCATCTCTTTGTAGGCGCGGGCATCCAGCAGCATCATCACCTCATCCCACTGGGTGACGTCAACCGGGCGCTGCACCGGGCGCGTCATCGCAGGGACCGGCGGCTGGGCTTTGCGCGGCGAGACAAAATAGCCGGAGCGCGGTTGAGGGGTGATGAGCTGGAGGTTTTCAAGGATTTGGTAGGCCTGCTGTATGGTACTGATGCTCACGCCGTGCTCCTGGCTCAGCGCACGTACCGAGGGCAGACGTTCACCGCTACGATACAGCCCTTGTTGAATGCGTTCTGCCAGGAGATTGGCGAGATGTTGGTAACGGGTCATGCTGTATCCTCAGTGTTTACCATACAGATAATAAAACCAGTACAGATTGCCGCAAAAAACGCCATGCAGATACCGTTCTAACGGATCTGTATGTTAAAGAAAAGGTGTTTTTGAGTCTGTATTGTTAATAGCGATCTCCACGATGATATCTCCACTGGCACAGCGAGGAGAGCATCATGGAATTCTTTGAGAATCGTTCGAAACGTCCGTTTATCCTGTTTATCTGGATCGGTAAAACGCTTTGCAACTGGTATCGCATCAACCGTACCCGCCGCATTCTCAGTCAGATGAGTGACGAGCAGCTCAAAGACGTTGGGCTGTCACGGCATGACGTGTGAGGCATCTCTCACCCGGTGGCGCTACGCTTACCGGGCCTGCTCGAACATGTAGGCCGGGTCAGGCGCAGCCGCCACCCGGCGATTTCAGCTCAACAGCGCAAGCGTCTGCCGTTTCGGCCTTTCCAGTAAATCCAGCGCCTCCTGATACGTCCGCACGTTGTTATAGCCCATCACCAGCCCGTAACGTTTGCCCGACCCGCGATACCACTCGGAGAGCGCATTGACCTGCAGCCGCTGTTCCTGCCAGCAGCGCGCGATCTCCCGGTCGCAGCTTCCTTTCGTCAGAAACGCCACGATATGCATCCCGCCGTCGTTTTGCTCGGTGAAAAACCGGTCGCCATACACCTCTCGCAGGGCGGCAATCATCCACTCCCGGCGGGTCTGGTACAGCGTACGCATTTTCTTGAGATGCCGGAAAAAATGCCCCTCGTTCAGAAACGCGGTGAGGATCTTTTGCGTCAGCACGGGCTGGCCACTGGTGACGATGTCCGCGCTGTCGGTAAAGGCGTCGACGGTGCTGGCGGGCATCACAAGGTAGCCCATGCGCAGGGAGGGCATAATGGTTTTGCTGAAGGTTCCCATAAAGATCACCCGGTCGTGATGGTCGAGGCTTTTCAGCGAGGGCAGTACCTTGCGGGTGTAGTGAAATTCGCCGTCGTAATCGTCCTCAATGATCCAGGCTTCGTTCTGGCTCGCCCAGTCCAGCAGCTGCTGTTTGCGCGGCAAAGAGAGAGTTACCGCCAGCGGGCTTTGATGCGAGGGCGTCACGAGGGCAAAGCGCGCATCGCGATGGTTACGCAGCAGGTAATCGATATCCATGCCCGCGCGGTCGACCGGCACGGTGTGCAGGCGCGGCACTATGCGCTTGAGCAGCTGCTGTCCCATAAAATAGCCGGGATCTTCAAACACCACTTTGTCGCTGCGGCTGGCGAGAGTATCGAGGATCAGGCGCAGGCTGCCGCTGTAGCCGCTGGTGATCAGCACCTGTTCCGGCGTGCAGGCCAGCCCGCGCGAGATATTCAGATAGCGGGCAATGGCCTCACGCAGCGGATACCAGCCCAGCACGGGCGGGCTGAGCATCTCCTCCTGACGCATCGAGCGCGTCGCCTGGCCCGACAGCAGCAGCCATTTTTTATAGGGAAAACTGTCCAGAGAGGGGATGCCGGGGCGCAGAAAACCGGCGCGCTCGCGCTGGCTAATCAGCGATTCCGGCAGCGTGCCGGTGGTCTGTTCGGCAGGCGCATTTTTTGCGGGCAGCAGAAGATCCGGATTCACTTTCGTGCCGCGCGCGCCCTGGCTCACCAGATAGCCTTCGCCGATGAGAATGGCGTAGGCCGTTTCGACGGTTTTGCGCGCCACCTTCATCTCTTCGGCCAGCACGCGGATCGCGGGGACCTTATCGCCGGGTTTAAGTACGCCGCGCGTGATGTTGTCGCGATAGCGGGTATAGATATCGTGATAGCCCGGTTTCATGTCCTACCTCGTTTTGCAGGTTTTGTACCTTTTTACTATGTCATGTTGCGGATACATTTACCTCACCGCATGACCTGTGCCGCACAAAATGAGGAAAGACAATGAGCACCCGCGTAAACCACCACAAAGCAACACCTGCCCTCGCCAACGCCCTGTCCACCCTGAGCATGGAAGTGGCGAAAACCTCCATCGACCCGGCGCTCAAGCACCTGATCGACATTCGCGTGTCGCAGCTTAACGGCTGTACTTTCTGCCTGGATATGCACTCGAAAGAGGCCAAAATCGCCGGCGAGCGCGAGCTGCGCCTGTACCATCTGGCCGCGTGGCGTGAGTCTCCATTGTTCAGCGCCCGCGAGAAAGCGGCACTGGCCTTCACCGAAGCGTTAACGCAGCCTGGCGTGCATGGCGTGAGCGACGCGCTGTACCGCAGCGTGGCCGAGCATTTCTCAGACGTGGAGATTTCAGAGCTGAACTTCGCCATCGTGGCGATCAACGCCTGGAACCGTCTGGGTATCACCTCCCGCATGGAGCCAGGCTCGCTGGATGTGGCCTACGGGCTGAATAAAGCTAACCTGGAATAACCCCGCGCTCGCGGATCATCGCCACCAGCGCCCGTAACCCTGGCGGGACGTGGCGATGACCAGGATAGTAAAGGCGCAGCCCGGCAAACGGCTGCGTCCAGTCGTTTAAAACGCTCACCAGTTCCCCGCTTTTTAGCTCATCCTGAATATAGAGTTCCGGTAAAAAGCCGACGCCAAGCCCGGCTTTTACCGCCGCGATCGACGCAAAAAGATCCGACGTCGCAAAGCGCGGCGGCACCGCCAGAGTGCAGGTCTCACCGCGACGTGCCAGCTCCCAGCGGTAGATCCCCCCGTGGGACATACGCATGCCAATCCCCTGATGTTGCAGAAGATCGTCCGGCGTTTGGGGGATCCCGTGCTGCGCGAAATAGCCCGGCGTGGCGGTAACGAGCTGGCGGATATCGGCCGTCAGGGGCACGGCGATCATGTCCTGCGGCACGGACTCCTGGAGGCGGATCCCGGCGTCATAGCCTTCGGCGACGATGTCGATCATTCGCGCTTCGCTCACCGTCTCCACGCGCATCTTCGGGTAGCGGATCATAAAGTCGATCAGCAACCGATCCAGAAACAGCGTGCCGATATGGTTCGGTACGTTCAGGCGCAGCGTGCCGGCAGGTTCTCCGGTATCGCTGTGGATCTCCTCGCTGGCCTGGCGAATTTCCTGCAATGCCGGGCCAATGCGCGCCACATAGCGCTGCCCGGCGTCGGTAAGCGCCACGCTGCGGGTGGTGCGGTTAAAGAGGCGGGTATCAAGACGGCTCTCCAGCCCGGCGACGGCGTTACTCACCGCCGTGGCGGACATCCCCAACTCCTGCGCCGCGCCGCGAAAGCTGCCGCGGCGCACGACGGCCATAACCACTTCCAGTTCGGTCAAACCTGAACGATGCATAGATTATCCTGAAAATCGAAACAACCCTTGCAGCATAGCGTGGATTATCGCAACGGCGTAGTCGTGCCAGACTGTGTTCATCCAGCCTGAGGAGGTTTATATGCACAACATCGAACAGATTTTTATCAACGGTGAGTTTGTTACCCCGCACGGTACCGAGCGTTTTGATTTGTACAATCCCGCCACGGCGCGGGTTATCGGCCAGGTGCGTCTGGCGGATGAGGTCGATGGCGAACGCGCCATTGCAGCTGCCAAAGCTGCTTTTCCGGCGTGGTCGCAAACGTCCAAAGCGGAACGCATCGCGGCGCTAAAACGGATGCATGCCGCCGTAGTGGCCCGTCATGACGAACTGCTTGAGGCCGTTATTGAGGAGTATGGCGCACCCGCGTCGCGCTCGGCGTGGATGGCCAGCTATCCGGCGGAGGTCATCGCCCAGGCCATTGCGGCGCTGGAGGCGTTCGAATTTACCTCTGCCGCGGGCGCCGCGACGGTACAGATGGTGCCGCTTGGCGTGGCGGGGCTTATCACGCCGTGGAACAGCGACGCTGGCTTTATCTGCGGCAAGCTGGCCGTTGCGCTGGCGGCAGGCTGTACGGCGGTGATCAAGCCGAGCGAAATGAGCGCCCTGCAAACCCGGGTTATCACCGAGGCGCTGGCTGATGCCGCCCTGCCGCCGGGGGTGTTTAACATCGTCACCGGGCGCGGCGACAGGGTCGGTGAAACCTTCAGCCGCCATCCCGATGTGGCAAAAATCTCGTTTACCGGTTCGACGACGACAGGTAAGGCGATCCTGCGTAACGCCGCAGAAAGCTTTAAGCGCGTCACCCTGGAGTTAGGCGGCAAATCCCCGACGATCCTGCTGGAGGATGTCGATCTTACCAACGCGATCCCGCTGGTGGTGCAGGCCGGGTTTATGAACAGCGGACAGGCCTGCGTGGCGGGCACGCGCATTCTGGTGCCCCAGTCGCGCAAAGCGGAAATCGAAACCGCGCTGGCCGAAGCGGTGGCGGCGGTGAAATCCGGCGATCCGCGCGATAACGCCACGGAAATCGGCCCGATGGTCAGCGAAAAGCAGTGGCAGCGGGTGCAGAGCTATATTCGTAAAGGCATCGACGAGGGGGCACGCCTGCTGGCGGGCGGTGAAGGTCGCCCGGAAGGTACGCAGGACGGCTGGTTTGTGCGCCCGACGCTGTTTGCGGACGTGAATAATCAGATGGCGATTGCCCGTGACGAGATTTTCGGCCCGGTGCTGTGCGTCATCCCTTATCGCGATGAGGCAGAGGCCGTCGCCATTGCTAACGATACCGACTATGGCCTGAGCGCGATGGTGCTGGGCGGCGATGTGGCGCGTGCGCATCGCGTGGCACAGCAGATCGTTTCCGGTCGGGTGCTGGTAAACACCCTTGCCCATGAACCGAAAGCACCGTTCGGTGGGTTCAAACACTCAGGTGTTGGGCGCGAGATGGGCGAGTGGGGAATTCGCGCGTTTATGGAGCCCAGGTCGGTTGTGGGCTAAACCCTGCCCGGTGGCGCTACGCTTACCGGGCCTACGGATTCATGTAGGCCGGATAAGCGTAGCGCCATCCGGCACAACACTTCGCTCCTTACCGAAGCATTGTGCTTTTCCATCCTGCATTCTCTCCTCTCCCTCACAACGGAGAGACATCCATGATTGCCGTCCTTTTCGAAGCTAAAGCGGATCCCGCGCACCAGGCGCGCTATCTGCAGCTTGCCGCAACGCTTAAACCCCTCCTGGCCGATGTTGACGGTTTTATTGATATCGAGCGATTTCAGAGCCTGACGACCGACGGCAAAATTCTTTCCCTCTCATGGTGGCGGGATGAAGATGCCGTGCGCAGCTGGAAGCAGAACCTGTGCCACAAGGCCGCGCAGGCTGAAGGGCGAGAGTCGATTTTTACCTGTTACCGCATTCGGGTGGCGCAGGTCGTACGGGAATACAGTTCCGAAACCAGAGGGCATACCAATGTATGACATTCATGTGACTTTCAACAACACGCCCGGCGAGCTGGCGCGCTTTGGGCAACTGCTGGGTCTCCATGGCGTAGGGCTGGAAGGCGGTGGCGTCTTCGGCACAGACGCCCACTTCCTGGTGGAGAAGGGAGAAAAAGCCCGTTGCGTGCTGATCGAGGGTGGGTTCGACGTCCAGGCGGTGCGTCAGCCGGTCATCAGGAGGCTCAGGCAGGAGCGGCCCGGTGAGTTGGGGGAAATTGCGGCGGCATTGGCCGCGCAGGGCGTGTCTATCCTCGTGCAGTACAGCGACCATGCGAATCACCTTATTCTGCTGACGGATAATGATAAGCTGGCCGCTGAGATCACCGAACCCTGGGCTGCCCATGTTAAAGACGAGCTTACCTGCTGATAATAACGCGGTGCTGGAGAATGCCATTGCCGCGGTAGCCGCCGCCATGGCCGATCCGTCGCGCGTGAAGATGCTCTGCGCGCTGATGGACGGGCGGGCGTGGACGGCTACCGAACTGAGCGCAGCGGCAGAGGTTGCCCCGTCTACCGCCAGCGGGCATCTTGCCAGGCTGGTGGAAGGGCAACTGATCACCTGCCTGTCGCAAGGGCGGCATCGCTACTATCGCCTGGCAGGGCATGACGTGGCAGAGCTGGTTGAACAGATGATGGGGCTTTCGTGGCGGCGCATTACGCCGCCCCAAACCCGCGCCCCGAAAGCCATGCGCGACGCCCGGACCTGCTACGACCATCTTGCCGGAACGGTAGCCGTGCAGATCTATGATTTTATGCAGGCGGAACGCTGGCTTGAGGCCGATGGCTCAGCGCTGACGCGGTATGGCCAGGAGCAGTTCCTGAAACTCGCTATTCCGTTAAATTCCTCTACCCGTCGAAAAGCCTGCTGCGCCTGCCTGGACTGGAGCGAGCGGCGGTTTCACCTTGGCGGAGAAGCGGGTGCAGCTTTGCTCGTGCATCTGGAAAATAAAGGGTGGATCCAGCGGGTGGTTGGGTTTCGGGAAGTGGTGGTAACGGCTTCGGGAAACGTTGCCATTAAAAGACTGTTTAGCCGTTAATAAAAGCCCGGTGGCGCTGCGCTTACCGGGCCTGTGGATACGTCAACTCTGGCAGTGCCTTTCGCAATTCCTGCTCTTTTGTCCATCGTTTCTTGATACTTACCCTGATAACTATTATCCTGAGTGCGTACTACGAGAGGACTCCCCATGAGTGAAGACGAACTGTTTAGCCGCCGGCCAATGGGCATGCGGATGGCGATGGTCGTGCGCCAGTGGCGTGCGGTGATCGACGATGCCATTCTCGATACCGGGTTAACCCAGTCGAGCTGGACGGTGATGATGCAGCTGCAACAGCTTGGGGATAACGTCTCGGTAAGCGAACTGGCGGAGGTGCAGGGTATCGAACTGCCGCCGCTGATGCGCACCCTGACACAACTGGAAAAGCAGGGCTACCTGCTGCGCACCGTATCGCCTTACGACAAGCGTATCCGGCTGCTAACGCTGACGCCCGAAGGGAAGAGCGTTCTTGAAACGCTGACTCAGGTTATTGAGAACTTTCAGGCTCGCGTCTCGCACAATATCGCGCCGGAACATATCGCCATTTTCAGCGCCACGTTGAATCAAATCGCCTGCAATTTGCGGACAATCCGCGAAGAAGATAACAAGACCGAAAAATAATGACTCCTGAACAAAAGTTTGCCCGCTGGGTAAGGGTAAGTATTGCCTCTTTCCTGCTGATGTTTGTCTACTTTATCGTCGCGGATATCTGGATCCCGCTGACGCCGGACTCCACCGTGATGCGCGTGGTGACGCCGGTCTCTGCGCGCGTCTCCGGCTACGTCGCGGCGGTACACGTGCACAACAACAGCCAGGTTAAAAAAGGCGACCTGCTGTTTGAGCTGGACGACACGCCGTTTCGTAACAAAGTGGAAGCGGCGCAAATCGCGCTGGAGCAGGCCCGCCTGTCCAACGAACAGCTGGATGCGCAGATCGCTGCCGCCCAGGCCAGCCTGAAAACTGCGGTGCTGACCGCGCGTAACGACAAAGTGACGTTTGACCGCTATCAGAAGCTGAGCGCGCTGCAGAACGTCTCGCAGTCTGACCTCGACAAAGTGCGCACTGCCTGGCAGAGCAGCGAGCAGTCCGTCAGTTCGCTTCAGGCCAACATCCGTAACCTGCGCATTCAGCGCGGCGAGCGCGATGAACACCGTAACGTGACGCTGCAAAAATACCGCAACGCGCTGGATGACGCCGAACTGAACCTCGGCTGGACGAAGGTCTATGCCGAAGCGGACGGCACGGTGAGTAACCTGCAGCTCAGCCCCGGATTTTATGCCTCCTCCGGCTCTGCCGCGCTGGCGTTGGTGAACAACCAGACCGATATCGTGGCCGATTTTCGCGAGAAGAGCCTGCGTCATACCCATCAGGGAACCGACGCCGCCGTGGTGTTCGACGCCTTTCCGGGGCAGGTTTTCCGCGCCCACGTGACCAGCAGCGATGCCGGGATCCTCGCCGGTCAGGAAGCGGTAAACGGCGAGCTGTCCCAGCCGGAGACCTCTAACCGCTGGGTACGTGACGCCCAGCGTATGCGCATCCACGTGGCGCTGGATGAAGCGCTGCCGAAGCACCTGCCGACCGGCGCCCGTGCCACGGTGCAGCTGTACAACAGCGAAGGGCCATTCGCGCGCTTCTTCTCCGGGATGCAGATCCACCTGGTGAGCCTGCTGCACTATGTCTATTAACACTCTGGCGAGGGTCTTTACCCCGCACGGCAACATCGTCTACACGGCCAACGACTTTCGCCAGACCCTGCGCATCGTCTTTGCCGGGATGATTGCCCTCAGCGTGTCGAGCTTCTACAACACCAGCTACGGCGTGTTCTTCGTGGTCTACCCGATCATGCTGCTGTCGCTGGTACCGGTGTTCAACCGCCACGTGGCAAAGCAGTTTGTCTTTAGCGCCGCGCTGAACTGCGTTGAAATGGTGATTATCATCGGCTTTTTGTCGCAATGGCCGGTGATCATGACGCTGGTGGTCTTTGCCCTGTACGTGATGCGCTTTCGCTTTATGAGCAAGGGGCCGCTGTTTCTGTTCGGCTCCATGGGCGTGGTGTGCCAGAGCGTGATGCTCAACTTTATGAGCTACCCGACGACCAACTGGCACACGCTGTTATTTTCCAACATCGAAGCGAGCGTGATGGCGGTGTGCCTGAGTGCGCTGATGAACTACCTGCTGCCGGACGTCGAACCTCGCAAGCCGCCGCCCCTGATTGAGAAAGACGATGCCCGGGTGCGCCACGAGTCGTTGCTTTCCGGGACGGTCGCCACGCTGATCTTTGTGGTGTTCCAGATAAGCGACCTGAGCGATTCGCTCTCGGCGCTGATGGCGGGTGTGCTGATCCTGTTCCCGATGCACTATCGCGGCGCGGTGATGAGCTCGGTCTGGCGCGTGGTCGGCGTGGTGCTGGGCTGCCTGTATATCCTGGTGGTGCAGCTTATCCTCTACGATCACAGCAGCCACATGCTGCTGATGATGCCGTTGATTGGCCTCGGGCTGGCGTTTGGCGCGCGGCTGCACGTCATGGAGAAGGTGGGGGCGGGCGTCGGCTTTGCCAGCATCACCACCATCGGCATTATGTTCGGACAGAACATGCACCCGGACAGCGACCTGGTGTTCAGCGATTTATACCGCATCACGTCGGTCACCTTCGCGCTGGTGACCACGCTGACGCTGGTCTTTCTGGTGCACCGGGTCCTGAACTGTTTTGCTCCGACGCGCTACGTTATCGCGCCGCCGAAAGCAGAGTAGTGCGCAAGCAGGCTGGGCAACTGCGAGAGTAAAAACAGGATCAGCCCAATCGTCCCGCCTACCAGCGTGCCGTTGACGCGGATAAACTGCAGGTCTTTGCCGATATTCAGTTCAATCTGGCGCGACATATCTTTGGCGTCCCAGCTTTTTACCGTGTCGCTGATATGGCGCGTGAGGAACGCGGCGAAGTCCGGCGCGACGCGGTGCGCGGCCTGCTCCAGATGCTCGTTCAGCGACGCGCGCAGGCTGGCATCGGCATTCAGCGTTTCGCCAAACCACAGCCCGGCGTTGGCGATGCGCTGCTTCACACGGGAGTCTTCGCTGTGCATATCCGCTTTCAGCCATTCGCGCAGGTCGGCCCACATCTCGCCCAGATAGCGGTTAAACGCCTCGTCATTCTTCAGGTAATGCTTGATGTTGTCGGCTTTCGCCGCCATGTCCGGATCGTTTTTCAGGTTGTCGATAAACTTGAGCGTGGCGCGGTCAAACGCCTGACGGATCTGGTGCGTGCGGTCATGGCTGATGTCATCCAGCAGGGTATTCACCGCGTTCGATACCATCTCCGCGCTCTGGTCGCCCAGCCACTCCGTCGGCAGCACCATCGCTTTGCGCGGATGTTCTGTTTTGAGCCAGTGGACAATCTGACTGGCGATGAAGTCCCGCGTGCTTTCCCGCTGAATCAAGGTAATCAGACGGTTGATGATCGCATCCAACAGCACCTGATGGCGGTTGTTTTTGGTCATGCTTTCCAGCATGACGGCGCTGGTTTCGGTGAAATCGACCTTGTCGAGCGCCTTATGTACGGCACGTTTAAGCAACCGCTGAATACGCCCGTCATCGGTAAGTTCCAGAAAACCGCTCATGACCTGGATCAGGTGCTGCCCGACGCGCTGGGCATTCTCCGGTTGACTGAACCAGGTGCCAATCATCTGAGCCGGTTCATAGCGGCGGATTAAGTCCACCAGGGATTGCGTATCGAGGAATTTTTCCTGAACAAACTGACCCAGATTTTCGCCGATCCGATCTTTATTGCGTGGAATGATCGCCGTATGGCGCGCGATAAACGGAATGGGGACCCGGCGGAACAGGGCAACCACGGCAAACCAGTCTGCCAGCGCGCCTACCATTGCGGCCTCGGCGATGGCCTTGACGCCACGCACCCAGAAGGTCTGCGCTAGAAACAGCGTGGTAATAAACGCCGCGGCAGCAATCAGCAGCAGCGACAGCGCCAGCAGCTTGGCGCGTTTGAGTTCGGCTAATTTTTCCATGGCTTAAGGATAGAGGGAAGCGGGGGGAAAGTGCAAAATTCCCCACCAGGCGTGGAGGGTTCCGGGTGAGCGCGTCCGGCTAAGAACCTTCCGTATATACCCAACTTTACGTCCACCGCCAGTCATATTGACTACCCTTAATACCCTAAGCGGTAATTAAAGGAGATTCGATATGGCTTACCAGACAGTAAATCCTGCCACCAACCAGCTGGTGAAAGAATACCCCTCCCACACCGATGCGGACGTCGAGGCGGCGCTGAAGGCGGCTGACGCGCTCTATCACTCCGACTGGGCGAAAGGCGATATTGAACAGCGCCTGCCGGTGCTGCACAAGCTGGCCGACCTGATTGATGCGCGCGTGGAGGAACTGGCTAAAATCACCAGTCAGGAGATGGGTAAGCTCATCGAACAGAGCCGCGGAGAAGTGAAGCTCTGCGCGCAGATTGCCCGCTATTACGCCGATAACGCGAAGCAGTTTTTAGCGCCTGTAAAATACAAATCGGAACTGGGTGAAGCCTGGGTAGAGCATCACCCCATCGGCGTGCTGATGGCGGTTGAACCCTGGAACTTCCCTTACTACCAGCTGATGCGTGTGCTGGCTCCTAACCTGGCGGCGGGTAACCCGGTGATTGCCAAACACGCGAGTATTGTCCCGCACTGCGCCGAGACCTTTGCGCATCTGGTGCGCGAAGCGGGTGCGCCGGAAGGGGCATGGACAAACCTGTTTATCTCCTCTGATCAGGTGGCGAAGATTATCGCCGACGAACGCGTGCAGGGCGCAGCGCTGACCGGCTCTGAAAAAGCGGGTAGCGTGGTAGCGGCCCAGGCGGCGAAGCACATCAAAAAATCGACCCTGGAACTGGGCGGTAACGACGTGTTCGTGGTACTCGACGACGCGGATATCGATAAAGCCGTGAAGATTGGCGTCAACGCCCGTCTGAATAACGCGGGCCAGGTCTGTACTGCGGCGAAGCGCTTTATCCTGCATGAAAAAATCGCCGACGCGTTCCTGAGCAAGTTCACCGAGGCGTTTAAGCAGGTGAAGATTGGCGATCCGCAGGATGAAAGCACCACGCTGGGGCCGCTGTCATCCAAAGACGCGCTGGAGACGCTGACCAAACAGGTCGACGAGGCGGTGAAGCATGGCGCGAAGCTGCACTACGGCGGCAAGCCGGTCGAGCGTGAGGGCAGCTTCTTTGAGCCGACCATCCTGACGCATATCTCACGCGAGAACCCGGCATACTTCGAAGAGTTCTTCGGCCCGGTCGCGCAGGTTTATGTGGTGAAAAGCGACGATGAAGCCGTCGCGCTGGCCAACGACTCGCACTACGGACTCGGTGGCGCGGTGTTCAGTCAGGATATCGAGCGTGCGAAGAAAATGGCGTCGCGCATCGAAACCGGAATGGTGTATATCAACTGGCTCACCGACACGGCGGCAGAGTTGCCGTTTGGCGGCGTGAAGCGTTCCGGTTACGGGCGTGAACTGTCGGATCTGGGGATCAAAGAGTTTGTAAACCAGAAGCTGGTGGTGGTACATCAGTAATCGCACCCATAAAAAACCTGCCATGCGGCAGGTTTTTTTTGTTCGCGCTTATTGCACTTCGATCTTATCCCAGCCGCTTTTATACATGCAGCTATCTACCAGCGTATCTCTGCGATACTCATTGGCGTCTTCAACCGTATAGCTGGTGGAAACATCCTTTTTCTTGTGTTTCTTGTCCTGCTTTTCCGAGTTTGAACCCGTCACAACGTTATCCGGGGGCAGATCGATAAGTGCCTGAGCTTCGCATTCCGTTAGCTTTTTATTCATTTCCCTGTCACTGACGCCAGGCTTGACCCATTTATACTGGACGCAGCCTGACAGCAGTAACGTAATACTCAGAACACTAAGCGCGGCGATGCGGGTTTTCATCAGAAGCTTACTCCGCCGCCTACGTATGCGCCGTCAATCAGGGTATGGTTTGGACGACCGTCTTTGCCATCAACGCTCACGTGGCGGTAACCCACTTTCAGCGTCACAGGTTTAATTGGGGTCCAGCTTACGCCGCCGTTTGCTTCAACGTAGTTTTTTACGCTGTTGTTCAGGCCGTCTGGCGCAACATAACCTTCACCGAACACGTGGATGCTGTCGGTCAGCGCAACGTTCACACCCCCGCCGATTGGGAAGGCCACGCCGTTATCGCCTTTTTTCGGGCCGATGTAGATCGCTTTAGCGCCCGCATTCAGCATCACCGGGCCAACTTCCAGGTTGTAACCTGCGCCAACGCCGCCGGTCTGCGTACCGTCATCGGTGTTCTTCAGCCAGTTGCTCTCCGCATACAGGCCAGATGAGGATTTACCCATTTCCAGATTAAGGTTGGTAAAGTTTTTACCCTGCTCAATGCTGCCGCCCATAGCCAGTGCGGAACCTGATACAGCGGTCAGAGCAGAAAGGAGAAGAACATTCAGCTTTTTCATGTTTTATGCCTCGTCATTAAATTAATCTGGGCACACCTTAACAAGCGAGGTTTATGACTGCAAATGTGAGGCGGTTCGCAGTTTTATGCTGATTTTGTTAATGATTTTCCGCATTGTTGTTGCGTGTTGGTTTGTATTTGCTTTCGTCAACGCGAATGTTTTTTACGTTTAGAAACGGTTTAGAATTTTGTCTAAATATCATCTGAACGAGGCGGGGATATTGATTGGAAATGCATTAATTGGGTTTCTAATAATTTCCTGAAATGTTTCCGCTGTAACGGATAACAACGTAAATTTACATTTTTATGGTTAAGTTATACTCAGCCCTCTATCAACTATACCTGTTGATGGCATGAATGCTTGCCATAAAAATCATTAGTGCAAAAAATACGTGTAAGAAGTATGTCATTGTCATGTATTGGGATGACGATATGCCGATATCATCACAAGGATGATTAAATAATCATGATGAACAGAGTAAAAAGGATTTTTCCCGAATATTGCGATCCCTCATCCCACCGGGAGAGGGAACAAGCAGGCATTATTTACGTAGTCCCGCAAAGGCCGACCGAATCTCATCTTCCGGCAGCTCAAGCCCGATAAAGACCATCACGCTGTGCGGCGGTTCGTCGCCCCACGGGCGATCCCAGTCGGCGCTGTACAGGCGCTGCACGCCCTGGAACAGCAGGCGGTTAGGTTCACCGTCAATCCACAACATTCCTTTGTAGCGCAGCAGCTTGTCGGCAAACGACAGCAGCAGGTTCTCCATCACGCGGGAAACGTCGCTGATATCTACCGGGTAGTCCAGCTCAACCACAATTGACGAGACGTCATTTTGCTTATCGGCCATAAAGTGGAAGCGCGGTCTGGAGGTGACGTTCTCTTCGAGCATAAAGCCGTTGGTGTTGAACAGCTGAGACAGGTCAATATCGCCGTGCGTCACGGTATAAATCGGGGCGCGTGAGTTAATGCGCGTCAGCCGCTCGCGCAGTTTCTCGCTGTCGCCTGCCACGTCGGTTTTGGTCAGCAGGATGCGATCCGCGTAGCCGACCTGAGACTGGGCAATGGTGAACTGGTTCATCTGCTCGTCGGCGTGAACCGCATCGACCAGCGCAACAACGCCGTCCAGCAGGTAGCGTTGGCAGAGAATGTCATGGGAGAAAAAGGTCTGGATAATCGGGCCGGGGTCGGCCATGCCGGTGCATTCAATCACCAGGCGGTCAAAGCTGATGTCTCCGCGGTCGCGGCTGTCGAGCAGATCCAGCAGAGCGTCTTCTAATTCGTTTGAGCGGGTGCAGCAGATGCAGCCGTTGGTCAGGGTTTTGATCTGCGTGGCGCGATCGCCAATCAGCTGGTCGTCGACGGAGACTTCGCCGAACTCGTTTTCAATCACGGCGATGTTGAAGCCGTGCTGTTCATTGAGGATGTGGCGCAGCAGGGTGGTTTTACCTGCGCCGAGGAAACCGGTCAGCAGGGTGACGGCAATCGGGGTCATGGTCTCTCCTTTAGCAGCAGCGTACGCCGCCTTCTCCACTTCCGCCGTAGCGCGCTTCCTGACGCTCGCGGAAGAACTCGGTGTAGGTCATGTACGGCTTATCCGGATGGTTGGTCTTCATATGCTCAACGTAGTTGTCATAGTCCGGAATGCCAATCAGCATTTTCGCCGCCTGACCGAGGTATTTTTTTGCTTCGCCTAAGTTACCAAACATAATGCATCCTGATAAGACAAAGCCCGGCAGGGGGCGCCGGGCATTGTTACCCCTCACCCCAACCCTCTCCCAAAGGGAGAGGGTTGGGGTGAGGCGTGTGGATTAATGGTGTGAAGAGGTCTTCACGCCGCCTTCCGGTACGGGTACGTACGGGGTTTCTTTGTCCGTACGACCGTCGGCGTTACGCACGTTCATCCAGGTTTTGATGCCGTAGAAGATGATGCTGTACACCACCACCAGGAACAGAATGCTCAGACCCGCGTTGGTGTAGTTGTTCACCACGATATGGTTCATGTTGGCAATCTGCTGCGCGGTGAGGTCTGCGCCGCCTGCGGCAATCTTCTCTTTGTACTGGTTAGCCATGAAGAAGAAGCCTTCCAGCTGCGGGTTGGCGCTGAACAGTTTCAGGCCAAGCGCCCAGGTGGTGCAGAGCAGCAGCCACAGCGCAGGCACCACGGTCACCCAGATATATTTGGTGCGTTTCATCTTCACCAGCACGACGGTGCCGAGCACCAGCGCCACGGCGGCCAGCATCTGGTTAGAGATACCGAACAGCGGCCACAGGCTCTTCACGCCGCCCAGCGGGTCGACAACGCCCTGATACAGCAGGTAACCCCACAGGCCTACGCAGCCCGCCGTACCCAGAATGCCCGCGACCAGAGAGTCGGTTTTCTTCAGGAACGGCACGAAGTTGCCCAGCAGATCCTGCAGCATGAAGCGGCCCGCACGGGTACCGGCATCCAGCGCGGTCAGGATGAACAGCGCTTCAAACAGAATACCGAAGTGGTACCAGAAGCCCATGTCCGCCCACGGCAGCACCTTGTGGAACACGTGTGCGATACCGACAGCCAGCGTAGGCGCGCCACCTGCGCGGTTCAGTACGGACGGTTCGCCGATGTCTTTCGCGGTCTGCATGATCTGCTCAGGCGAAATCACAAAGCCCCAGGAGCTGACGGTAGCAGCTGCGTGTGCGCTCGCGTCTTTCAGTTGCGCCATGATCAGCGCCGCGTTGTCACCGCCCATCTCATGCAGGTTTGGCATGGTAATGCCCAGGCCCGCCGGTGGGGTGTTCATCGCGAAATAGAGACCCGGTTCGATAATGGACGCGGCAACCAGCGCCATGATCGCCACGAAGGACTCCATCAGCATGGCACCGTAACCGATCAGACGGGCGTCTTTTTCGTTCGCCAGCAGCTTCGGTGTCGTACCGGAAGCAATCAACGCGTGGAAGCCTGACACGGCGCCACAGGCGATGGTGATGAACAGGAACGGGAACAGCGCACCTTTCCACAGCGGACCGGTACCGTCGATGTACTGGGTCACTGCCGGCATTTTCAGATCCGGGTTAATCACCAGGATGCCGATCGCCAGACCGACGATAACGCCGATTTTCAGGAAGGTTGCCAGATAGTCACGCGGAGCCAGAATCAGCCAGACCGGCAGCAGGGCAGAGACAAACGCATAGCCGATCAGCGCGAAGGTGATGGTGGTGTCTTTAAAGGTCAGCGCCGGGCCCCAGTACGGGTCGTGCGCAATCACGCCGCCAAAGTAGATGGAAGCCACCAGCAGAACGATACCAATGACCGACACTTCGCCCACGCGACCCGGGCGAATAAAGCGCATGTAGATACCCATAAACAGCGCAATCGGCACGGTGGAGCAGACGGTGAAGACCCCCCACGGGCTTTCGGCCAGCGCTTTCACCACGATTAACGCCAGCACCGCGAGGATGATGATCATAATCAGGAAGCAGCCGAACAGGGCGATCGTTCCCGGCACGCGGCCCATCTCTTCTTTGACCATCTCACCGAGAGACGCGCCGTTACGGCGAGAAGAGATAAACAGCACCATGAAGTCCTGCACCGCACCGGCCAGCACGACGCCCGCCAGCAGCCACAGGGTTCCCGGCAGGTAGCCCATCTGCGCCGCAAGAACCGGACCAACCAGCGGACCCGCGCCTGCGATAGCGGCAAAGTGGTGGCCAAACAGCACGTAGCGGTTGGTTGGCACATAGTTCAGGCCGTCATTGTTAATGACTGCCGGGGTGGCACGCGTGGGGTCGAGCTTCATGACCTTCTGCGCGATGTACAAGCTGTAGTAGCGATAAGCCACAAGGTAGACGGAAACCGACGCGACCACGATCCACAGGGCGCTGACGTGTTCGCCCCGGCGTAATGCGACAACCGCCAGACAGAAAGCGCCGAGGATCCCGAGTAATGCCCAGGGCACGTGCTTAAGTAGTTTTTTCGTATCCATAGTAAGACCTGGTTTTTTATGTAAAGAAAAAAGGGTCAGGGTTCGTTGTGAGGAGGTATTGATTAATGCTGGAGGGATCGTGCCAGATCGTCGCGCGTGTAAAGGAAGGTAAATGGGTGAGTGGTTGAAAGCGGTGGGTGAGCGGTCAAAGGCGGGGGCGAGTGGTTCAGGCTCGCCGCGAGGGGTAAAAATTATGTGATTGCGATCACTCAGAATCGTCTAAAGCAGCCTTCTGATACGCGGGGATCAGCCGGTATCGCCCGTCGCCCACGTGCTCAATAATCGGAGAGAGCGCCTGCAGATCGCGGTACACGGTGCGCTCGGTAATACCAAACTTGTTCATCAGATCGCTGCGATGCACCACCCCGTGAAGATGCAGCGCAATAAAAATATCCACAAGACGTTCAGCCGAGCGGCTCCGCGTCGAATTAGCCATAAAGGATGTCCTGGAGAGCAAAGAGGTATGTCCGTCGACAGACACAAAATTTATCTTATGGATAGTTAACGGCGTGACTTAGGGGAAACATTAGGGGAATTTGCGCAAAAACGCGCTGGCCGGGGAAGGCCAGCGCGAGGGGAGGTTATACGGCGGCGGCAAGCTCCATCATCACCGGATGGAAACGGCGTTTGAAGTAGATCAGCCCGTGGCCCGCGTCGCTGAGCAGGATAGTCTTAATTTCAACCAGATAGACCAGGTGCGTACCGATGGTCTGCACCTGAGTTATCTCCCCTTCGAGGCTTGCCAGCGCGCCTTTCAGCACCGGCTGCGCCAGCGGCCCTTTTTGCCAGCAGGAGAGGTTAAAGCGCTCCTCCATCGCCATGCCGGTCATCCCGGCGAAGTGGCGGGCCATAATCTCCTGCTCGTGGTTCAGCACGTTCACGCACAGCCGGCCATTGCCCTGGAAGACCGGGTTCATGGCGCTGTTGGCGTTGATGCAAACCATCAGCGAGGGCGGCGTGTCCGTGACCGAACAAACGGCGGTGGCCGTGATGCCGCAGCGTCCCGCATCGCCTTCGGTGGTCACAACGTTCACCGCCGCCGACAGGCTGGCCATGGCATCGCGAAAGCGCAGGCGTTGTTCATCTAATTGCATTGAAGCCTCCCGCTGCGTTATTTCAGCAGCTTATCCAGCATGTTGATATCGGTGTTGTTGTGCAGGTGCGGCACGGTCCAGCCGTGCTGGTCGTACTCGGACATGCAGCGGTCGACCATCGCCATCATTTTGTCCATGTTGCCGGAGCTTTGCGCCTGGCGCAGGCACTGCAGGCGGATCTCGTCCTGGCTGCCGGAGTAGTTGATCTCATACAGCTCGTGGCGGCCACCGAACTCGCTGCCGATGGCATCCCACATCAGTTTCAGGATCTTAATGCGCTCGACGTGATCCATGCCGTTCGAGCCGCGCACGTACTTCGCCAGATACTGGTCGATCTGCGGGTTGTTCAGATCCCGGGCGCTGGACGGCAGGTAGATCAGGCCGCTGGTCACGTTGCGCTCAATGATGTTTTTGATTTTGGCGTAGGCCATCGGGGCCATCACGCGGTAGGTCTGCAGCGCCGCGTGGTCCGGCAGGTACGCACCGTTGACCCACGGGGTTGCCTCTGAGCACATGGAGTCGCTCAATGCCCAGAACATGTTGCGCCAGGCCACCACTTCGCCAAGATCTGCCTGCACGCCGCGAAACTCCAGGGTACCGGTACACTCCAGCGATTTTTTCAGCAGAGCGGTGATGAAGTCGAGCTTCACCGCCAGACGTACGCAGGCCTGCAACGGGTACATGCGGGCGAAGCCGCCCTCCATTGTCCAGCGACGACAGCGGTCAAAATCACGGTAGATCAGCACGTTTTCCCACGGGATCAGCACATGATCCATCACCAGGATCGCATCGTTCTCGTCGAAGCGGCTGGAGAGTGGATAGTCATACGGCGAGCCGGTGGCTCCGGCCACCATCTCGTAGGAGGCGCGGGAGATCAGCTTCACGCCCTCGGCATCCATCGGCGCGACGAACATCAGCGCGAAGTCCGGGTTTTCGCCCATCACCTGCGCGGAGCCAAAGCCGATCATGTTGTAGTGGGTCAGCGCCGAGTTGGTTGCCACCACTTTCGCGCCGCTGACGATGATCCCCGCGTCGGTCTCTTTCTCCAGCTTGATATAGACGTCTTTGACCTCGTCCGCCGGTTTGTGGCGGTCGATCGGCGGGTTGACGATGGCATGGTTGAAGTACAGACCGGTCTCCTGAATGCGGGTGTACCAGTTACGGGCGTTCTGCTCGAACTGGCCGTAGAACGCCGGGTTAGCCCCCAGCGCGCAGCCGAAAGCCGCTTTGTAGTCAGGCGTGCGGCCCATCCAGCCGTAGCTCAGGCGGGACCACTCGGCGATGGCATCACGCTGCTGGCGCAGGTCATCGGCGCTTTTCGCCACCCGGAAAAATTTGTGGGTGTAACCGCCGCTGCCGGTGTCGGTGCCCCAGCAGAGGGTGTCCTGCATGTCCGGCTTGTGCAGCGCGTCGTACATCTGCGCGATGGACGCCGCCGCGTTACGAAATGCCGGATGGGTAGTGACGTCTTTAACGCGTTCGCCGTAGATATAAATCTCGCGGCCATCCTGCAGGCTTTTTAAATACTCTTCGCCGGTGAGCGGGCGTTTGGCATCGGCGCGGAAATCTTCAGGCTTCATAGGGACCTCGTATCGGAAGATGTTTGTTAAATTTATGTTTTGTTTTTGTTGTTTAATTGAAGCGTGAGAGAGGCGGAACGTGAAGGGACGTTTGGGACAACGGCGGGTACTTTTCGGGT